>WBNO01027815.1:39763-64518 GCA_013400575.1 Peucedramus taeniatus | reverse complement strand
AAAAATACTAGCAATACTAATAATAATGAAAATGGTGTTACTTTCATAATATAAGACTACAAGATTTTAACAATCTGTCTAAAGCTTTAAAGATGAAGCAATAAGAAAAATGTGATGTCATAGTTTAAAATCAGAGCTTCTCAAGTTCATACACCTTTGCTTGTCTTCTATGCATTCACAGAAAGAAAAATATCTGCAAAACGTGTAGCAGAACCAACAGAACAGAGGTGAGTATCATCTATATTTGTATTCAGCTGTAATTCCTAGACTACCTGCTTATCTAATCTAGTCCCAGATTACCATTGCCAGGAACAGAACACAAACCTTGCAAGTTGTGTGGATGGATGCATGTATGTCTGCATGTCTATATGTAGCATGCAAATGGGACAGGGACTGACTTGGTGGAGTGGCTCCTACACTCATCCTGAGCCTCAACTGGAACAAGGGGCTTTGATTTAACGTAAAACAATTTTACAAAGAACACTTTATTTCTAAAACTTCTTGCCAAGCTGCAGTCAAAAGAAAAAAAAAAGAAAAAAAGGCAGAGGAAGATGTGGAAGTCCTGGACCAAAGGCAGGGTGCTAAGGAGCTGTGTAATCCATCACTTTCACAATCTCCTCTAGTTAGGCTCAATTTTAGGTCTACTCCTTTTGATTTATGACCTCCAGGGCAGGAGCCTTGCAATAAAAGTCTGACTCAGTAGAGGGGAGTCATCCCTAATGAATTTAATTATGGTTTCTTAGTAAACAATTCTGCTCTTTTCTGTGCCCCAGTGGTGGCCAAAGGATGCACCTGTTGTATCTCCTTTTCCTGTAATTCCATCATGATTTGCAGCCTGGAACTCTGCTGTTCATTTATCCATAGCTGCTGGATTCTGAGCTCACCAAACCCCCCTGACACAAAGCCAAGACACAAACTGCTGCCACCTTCTTTGAATCTGTCTTGAGATGCTCAAGTTCCCTGGGGAGCAGGCACTCTAATAAAGGTGTCTGCATTTTTATCTCTCAGGAAATGACAGCAAACAGGTAATTTTTCCTGTCATAAAAACACCTTTAAGAAATCAAAGAAAGATTAAATAAATATAACCATGTTTTAACAATATTGTGCCTTCTGCAGCCCAGGCTCTCATTTTAATTTCCAATTGGAAGAGAACACAAAAACTTTAATTGCTTAACAATGATTGGGAAGGAATGAAGAAAGGTTTAAAGGGCAGAATGAATATAATCTAAATACTACATGGTTGTTTTAGACTTTGAACTGTACAACCATTAATATGAAAATATGAAAATTCATTGAGGTCTTATTTTTCTCAATTTACATATTTCTCAATTATATACTTTGTCCTCAGGTGATCTGCATATATAACTTGTAATGTTATCTGTCTACTTTGCAGACAGAAGCCTGAATTATGGACTACCTTATTTATTTCAGTTAAGTGTTGGGATTTCTTTTTGGTTGCTTGAGTTTGTTTGTTAGGGTTTGTTATTTTTTTTATTTTGAAAACTGTAACATAATGAATATGTAAGAAACATCAAGCTTTTGTGGTTGAACATTTAAAGGGAGAAAAAAAGGAAAAATAATTTTGTTACCTAGATAATTTTCCCAAGTTTCTATTACTTTAAATACTATATTATATTTATTCAGAAAAGGCTCTTTTAAAAAAAAGGAACTGCGTGTTTTTTCTGACTATGAACAGAGTTGCTCAAGGGAGCTTGTAGCTAAATTAGGTCAAATTTGACCATAGGTGATGGATCATTATTGCCTTGAAATTCTGATCCTAGGCTTTTAGACCATGGAGTCTTCTTCTTTCAAAGAAGAAACTGAGACATCAAAATCAAGTAAAATGCTTTCAGGCTTCAAAATTAATTAAAAGCTGTAAAGGCAAAGAACATCTAAGTTTACAGCTTGGAAATGTTTTACCATCAGTCATGATAATTCGTAGTTGTTACCCTGCTTTTTTTGATAATGATGAACAAAATGAAGCCCCTCTGTCCTGGCAGGAATTGAAACCTCATTTCTGAACCAAAAAACACAGAAAAAAATCCAAATCTTCATAAAGCCCTGTGCCCTGTGCATTGCAAATTCAAACATGGGAGGTGTTTCTCTTCATTATCTAGCAAACCTTCCTAACAGGAGTTGAAAAGCTGAAGAGGAAATTCAGAACCTCTCCATTCCCACGTGTAAATTGTGATGGTTGGGAATGCTGCCTTGGCACATCCCTGGATGCTGATAAGGATCCATAACCCAAATCCAGTCACAAGAGCCAGGCCAAGCCCACGTGACCTTGCCACTCAAACTACACAAAGCACTTTCTGCAGAGAGAACATGCTCTCTGTTCTGTAACTGGAGGGCTGGGACAGAAGTTGTAATAATTTGTGGCAACTTTCAATTAAGAACAATGTGCTTTTTCTTTTTGATGTCTACTGTGATTTCTTCTTGGGTGTCTACTGCTAATGGTAGAAAATAAGTAAATATCAGTCTAGACAGTGCTTAGTTACAATATACGTAATTGTCTTGCAATCTGAGGATTTTTGATTTGATCTTGTATGGTTTAAAAAGATTGTGCTGAATTTATAGCATCTTTTGTCATTATTGTTATTCAATTTAACATGAACTCCACAATACAGTTAAATGATCTCAGTTCTGAGCATGGTACAGACAAAGTGCAACGAAGAGTTTCTAATCAGAATTAGGTTCTTCACAGATGCAAAATGAATGCATTCATAGTCAAACAGTAAAATTAAATTGCAGGTTACCAGGGGATTTAATCTTGATTTGCAGCTATTTATGATAAATAGGATTCAGAATGCTGGTGTTAATGAACTGCTCCTTACTGAAGGGAGAGATAAACAGCAGCAGCAGGACTTTAGGAAAATTAGCTACCAGACTCCTTAAAATAACTGAATGATGGGGTGCACCAATTAAAAATCATTTAGCAATTTGCATATAGGTAACTCACTAGAAGATCACAGATACCTCAGTTTCAAATTTGCATTTTATCTCTTTGAAGCATATAATAATTAAAATGGCCATTAGTGATAACAAGAATTAATGACATAAATCTTCTCATTCATTTATTTGACATAATAGAACCCAAAGCCTTCTAATGTTTTTTTGCTTATTATAATCAGCTCTAAAAATCTACAATTTATGAAAATAAAATTACTTAAATTCCTAGAAAGTCAGAGAAAAGTGTTATTTTTGCATCATGCCATGGGGATGTGGAGAAATGTCCGTGTGTGTATGAATATACCTGGCTCTTAAAGAGTACACAGAGGTTAGGGAATTTATATCTAGGCTACATCTGAAAGATACACCAGTCTGGAAACCAGTACCAAATTCTCTGTCTCTGATATGTGAGGTAATTAAATGGCTTAATTAAGAAATTCTTCAAGGAGACCAATTTATTATAAACCACAGAGTTCTGATGATTATCAGAAAGGTAATAAACTGCTCTTGAAGATCCAGAAAAGAAGGACAGATAACCTTAATTTATGAACCAAATAATACAGTACCAAATATATAAGCCAGTTTTAGGTAGTCATATATTAATGACAAAATGTCTTAAAATGTAAAAAAAAAAAAAAACCAAAATAGGAGTATTTAAAAAATGNTTTTAATAATTAATATATTTAAATTAATATTAGTTTTATTAATAATTTTGAATTCCTAAAATGCTTTTGCTACTTATGATACTCTTTGCTTATGACTAGGGACAGTATTTTACCAGAGCACCAAAGCTCAGGAATTTACCATCCACAAAAATGTTCTCCAGACTTTGCTGCATTTGTCTCAGAACTTATTTTTCATGGGAAAGAAAGGTAGCAGATGTTGATGCACATATCATTACTAAACAAGAATCTTCAATTTTAAAGAAGAATTTGAAGGCAACACATAAGGGCTGGACTGGTATATTGCCAGGTACCTGCTAAATGACAGTCATTTAAAGTGCTACCAGAATTGAGTTCTGTTGCTCAAATAATTGAAAAATGAAGTTTCAATGAGACAAGACTAGAACCAAAACTTTACACAGCAATCTACATTCAGGGAAGAACACCTTTCCTCATTAAGGAGCTGAATCAGATGTATATTTAGACAGGGATGAAAGTTTCCTACCCAAATAAATGTTTGTGTGTGACTATGTATGGCTCAGGAACATTCCCATAAAGGTGAGGCAGTATTTTAAAACTGAGTCCATTATTCAGGTGTTTATGTGAGTTCCTAATTCACAGCATTGACTATTCCCCTTGAAGTAGCATTTTTATTGTTGTGTCTCCTCTCTAATTTAATTGAGTCCTCCTCTCTTAGGTAAACTATTTAGAGATATGCTTAGAAAAAAAAGAGAATTTTGTGTGCAGAGACTTCCATGCCAGAGCTCAGCCTGTGAATGCTGTGGACTTTTAAAGGCTCACTAATTGCATGACAAAACTTGAAATCTTTCCTCACAGGTGAATGGCTGACAGTTGCTCAAAGGCTACTTGGAAATTCTAGTGGAATGCTTGCAACTGAGTTAGGAAAGAACCACTCTTCCTTTATGATCAAGAAGAAAATTCTTAATTGGCAGTCTTTCCCACTTCAGAATAAGCTTTGAAACATAGCTAAAATAGAAGCTAAAAAGATGCAAATGACAACAAAATCCAATCTGTTTGTTTAAAATATGGAAAACTGAGGGGGGAAAGCTGGGGCTTTAGTCAAACCTTCTGCTCATAATAATGTTTAATAAAGATGAATGGCTTGAAGAAAATATTAGTGCCCTGTGCTAAACCCCAGAGACATTTTTTTGAAGTCCAAGAGCACTCTGCACAGAAAATATCTACTAAAGTAAAGCATATGTAGTGAAGGATTCAGAGGAACTTTCCAGTAGGAGAAATTATTGTCCTAGGTTCTGCATGCACATTGAAAGACATGAACTGAAATTTCCCAGCTTGAATATTTGAAATATTTTTTGTACAAATCTTGCCATTGCTAAGTTTGTCACGTGAGCATGATGTAACAAAGAACAAAGACCAGCCCCAAAATTTTAGAAAATATGTGTCAGCCTTCTGCACATCTCTTCTGCCTTGGTGTCTCTTGTTCTGACTGCAGATAGAGGCAGGTGAATGAGGCCATGCTATCTCAGGCAAAATTCAAGAGTTTGTAGCCACCACCAGAGGCTCCAAGCCAGGTTTTGAGCCAGGTAAGGGAAGAGGCCAATGAGCAGATCCTGAAGGTGGGGCAATGCTTTTTATCACCACAATGGGATCTACACAGCGACCACCACTGACCCCCAGACATCTAAATTCCAACCATCAGGACTTGGCACTGGCTCCATGGGTGCTGGTATCTTTCTATCCTTATTCTTTCATTTTCTTTCTTTTCCTCACACATTTTATTAAGTGCTATTTTAATGCTTTTATACTGCTGTATTTCTATAGATAATAACCAAAATGGCTACATGCTATACCACAGTTTTATTAAAAAATCTAGTTGAATATCTGATGGGTGATAGGCTCTGTGAGGTTGATCCTACATTTAAAATGTAAACCCATCAGATATTAAATGGCCTGGTGGACATCATGGCAGAAAAAAAAAAATAAAAAAATAAAGAAAGAAAGAAAAAAGAACTCTGGGCAGTAGTGTAAGTAAAAGACATAATATAATATATTCATATTCTTACAAATATCCTCAGAGGCAACTTGCATCAGTAATGGCAAAGCAACAGGTACAGAGTGCTGAAGTGGCACAGACAGGGTATTCAAATACAGACTATGCTTATATTTAATAACCACAGCAGGTGAACAATTGGATTTGAAAGGGAAATTAAATAGGCTGACCTAAGAGCAGAGGCATTTATTGTCTAGCTCTGTGCTTTCTATTCCATGATTACTGCAAAGCTCTTTTGTAAACCAATATGAAGGAACACATTACTGTGATTGTGCATCAGCTAAGCACAGTAGCCACAGTAGGAAATACAAAAACATTTTTAAAAGTCAAATTCAATCAGGTTTTACCTCCAAGCTTTTATACTCCCTTTTCTTTTAATCTCTGTTCCTGCATGATGACTGCTTTAAGCCTAAATGTTTTGTTTGCATTAATGCTGTTTCTAAATGCCTGATAATACAATAAGGTAGAAATATTAGCAAAGACTAAGAGAGAGACAGGACTCTCATCCTAGCCCCCTTCAAATTAAACCAGAAATAACCATTTATCTGGAACCATAAACAGCCAGCTACTCTCAAATTGCAAGATTAATTCAAAATGAAATGAGAACCAAAAACCTTCATGAGTTCTACAATTTTGCAGACGAAAAAATAGCTTTATGAGTTGAGACCATCAGCAAAACCCTGAATATGAGCTGTAGCCAAGGAAAACAGATATGAAGTTTCCTCTACCTGAAGACCAAACTCCAGAAACCAAGAAAATAAAAATATTTAAACTGGGAAAACATGTCAGAGTTCTTGTGGAAGTACTAGTGACTAGTTTTGCCTTCTCTCTGGAATAAATGATTTGTAGCATTTAGCCACTGAACATCACACATTTTACTGCCCCTAATGCAACTGGCAGAGACTTCCATGAGAAGCTCCCCAGACATAAGCCCACATTTCAAAACAAGATGCAAATCATTGAAACCACAAGCAAAATAAAACAGATTATCTAAGTGAGGAACAGAGGATATGAAAGCAGGACAATGGATGTCACAGGTAATTATAAAGATGCATCTGGTCCCTAGTTACTTTTGACAAAGCTGGTTTTGTGATTTATGGCAGGTGCTTGTTTATAAACCTATTTCAGCACAGACATACTGAAGCACATTCATCATTCTGCCTGGTCTTCATTATTGGATAAACGTCATTTAAATAGAACCTGAATCCAGACTTCTGTTACCTTGACATAAAAATCAGGACTGCCTATTTGCCTGCTTTTATTTATATATTTCCATTGACCTACAGAGGTGGGGTGTGTTTGACAAAGGTTCTACACTTACCCTACAGGGAAAGCAAATGAAAGCAAGCTGAACTTCAGGAAAAAGTGTTGGCAAGCTGTACTTCTTTTAATATTGATATTTATTTTTGTGCCCTGCAGTTGTGTTTTGTGGAACTGTAGGATAACCAATGTGCAAGTTTGAACAACTACAACTCTGACAAAAAATCAGAATGATTTGGGGTATTTTTGGGGCAGGGGTGGACAGGGGAAGTTGGGGGTTTTTGGCTTATTTTAATGCACTTTTCAAACTGTGAAATTTGGCATAGCCCAAGGTTTTTCTTATCCTGTACCAGGGGAATCTGGACCTGAGAAATTATTCCATTACTGTGGCATAAAGTTGTGCAATCCTCTCATATGAACATGACAATTTTAGTTTCTTGATTTTTATCTCATGGAATATTTCTTGCTGGAAACAAAGCTAAACAAAGAAGGCCAGCAAAAACCAGTGAGAACAGCACCCTTTGTAGATTGCTACAGTAAATACCTAGAGCCCACCTTGCTAGGAAAAGCTATACAACAACATGACCTGGTGGTGTAAGTTTGAACTGACAATAAACAGTTAAATGTAACAAAAGGAAGGTGAACAATTTAGAAATTGTGCTAAACACAGAGCATATATTGAGGTTTTTAGGAAAAGTTATGGTAGTAGAGAACATGAGAAACTTTGAGGCAGCATATTTTCATGGAAGGAGGGATGAAAATATAAGGAAATAAAAGCTGAATGTCTAAAACTCAACTGCATCATATTCTTCCTTTGCTCAGTGCATGAAGCTATAAGTCCAAGTAGTTTCCCAACTGTTAATCATTACAGGACCTTAATAACTTATTATGGAAAAGAGACACAAAGGAGTATATTTCTAAAAGAACAAACAAAAAAGCCTTTTAGTCACAATTAAATCTTCAGAAATTCCTCATTGTGAAAGCCAAGCAAATGTCACAATAATCTTCAAATCAGAGCACTGATTTCAATAAGCAGAATAGAGATATATTTTCTGAATGGAAACAAATCATACCTCAAATATTATCTGCTATGAAGAAAATCTTGGTCATCAAGCACACAAAAATCAAAACTTTGAGAGAAGCTTTAGAAATAGTTACATATACTTATATATTTATATTATATGTCTATATACATTTATAGATCATCCTAGGTATGGAAGGAATAACACGAATTATTGCCTGGCTTGGGAGCTATTTTGCTGAATGCTGATAGATTGACAACATGAGTACTGGAAACTTATAGGAATTATAAAGAAACTCACAGGAAATATAAAGTAAAAATGAAAGACTGTATTTCATTTTACTTTCAAAGTAACTCCATGTATTGGACTAACACAGAAAAAAATGACTCACATTATAAAGCTTAACAAAAAACCTTATTGGCAACAATGAGGCCAGATATTGCAAGATTAATTTTTGGTCTAAGTAATTTCTTCACTTCCTCTTAAAGACTGTCCATACAGTTTCAGCTGTTACCTCCTTCCTGCAATTTGGTTGCTGAATGCAAGTCAGCTGGAATACTGCTTGCCTGTAAATAAAGATATGCAATAACTTCTTGTTTCAGCAACACAGCAGAGTTACTTAGAACATTTATTCATCATAAAATCGCATATTCAGCACATGAACACACATTTTGTGACACTGATCTAATGCCAGCCCATGCATTTCTCAGTATTTTCAATCTATTTACCATAACATTATTTGCTAGCAGATATGAACAATTCATCCTTTGCCTGTGAGTTGTTATTCAACTTTCTGTACATGTCCAATGTCTGAAATTCATACTAAATCCACATGTTTTTGAAGGAACACAAGGCCTTCTTTAGCACAGCACCACTGGAAAGGGAGTCACTGAAAGAGCATCAAGAATTCTTGTTGGCTCTTTCCCTGTCCCAGCACAGGATTAAATGTATTTATATTGTTCCAGAAAGACACTTATTCTTCCTGCCTGTAAAGACCTTTAGTGTTGGTGTGAAGTGGCCCCAAGCCAAAATTAGAGTCTTCAGGTCAGGCTATATTGCTTTTCATTAAAGAGAGCCTGTCATCTGGAAAATTATTTCCAATTTCTACTCTAAGGGGGTTTTGTTGTTGCCATTATTGCCTGGAACAACGTTGAGACAGAGAAAACTTAAAAGAACAGGCTTGAAACAAATCTCTCCTAAGTCCTTTGTGTCTTTACAAGGTAGGTCTCTCCCTTCAGGTTTGCCTTTAATCCAAGAGCCCAGGCTTTTCCTGAAGTGTGCAGCCTGGAATTAAACTGAGCAGCACACAACCACTCCAGCCTCCTTCTCCTAGTCACAGGCAGGCATCACAGATGTATCTTTCATTTTCCTGATCCCTTGCCAATCCTCCACATGTCCTCAAAAATGACAACTGCAGACCTCAAGTATCCAGAGACAAAATTCAAAACTCATCAGGCTCACCAGATTTAAGAGCAGTTAAGGATTCTGGTTTTTATTCTTTCCTTCATCAAGATTGAAAGGCTTTTTGGTTATAGGCTTTCTCCTCCTCTACTTTCCTCTGCTCAGTTTACTTTTTTGTAAAGGTTGATGAAAAAAAAGAAAAGTGTTCAGTGCACTAAACACTTTCTTAACATCATCTGTCAACAGCCTTCATTCACTCAGCAGCAAGTGCACAGATTGCAGCTCTGAGTTGGCCACTACACGTGCTGTGCAAGGGAGAGGAGGGTTTCTTCACTTTGTTACACTGCTGCACCTCCTTGGAAGTGCCAGATATCCAGCCAAATTTCACTGACAAGTTGTACATACCGAGCTCCCTTTGGCATTACTGGCAGCACTGATTTGTACGTTGCTAACTAAAAATTTCGTGGCCTCTGCAACATTTCTAAATAAAGAAGGGTAGCAAGATGACCTATTTTCCAAAGTGCAGAAAGCCCCAGAACCACTCAGTTACAGTTTTTACCACAAAATACAGGTACACAAGCAATTTAGTCATCTGTTAAGCTCTTATAAATCCTATTTCCCACATTTTTCGGAGACAGTTGTTAAGGTGATGGACAAAGAACCACATGAGTAAGAGCTATAGATCTGTGATTACTGCTTTATTTGCATTCCCTGTCTCCTTTTTTTCCTTTTTTAGGATTATTTTTCTGCTTATTTCACTGGATTTTTAAAATTCTCTTTCTTTTTAGGTTGCTGTATTGGATATTTCTTTAGGAATTTCAGTTTCTAGGTTACAGAAGGAGAACTCCCCTTTCCTTAAGGTCTCATGTCTATTTTTAAACCTAGCCTTTTTCCAAATCACATTTTTCACTTTCTGATGTGGAAAGAACCTTCTCTCTTTCAGCCTTACAATGAAAAACAACTCAAAAGAAAATTCCCTCATCTTTTAGTCATATTTCAGTCATCAGCAGTAGTTACCTGCCATTATTGCTACAGTGATGGACGTGAAAGGACCTAAATAGATTGTCCTGCTGTTACCTATTTAAATTCTCATATAAGGCACTTCAGCATGGATATAGCCTGAATGCACTACAGCAAAAAGAATGCAAAAAATGCATTATTCTGCAAATGGTTTGTATATAGGAGTTCTGCTAAGGATGAGCTTGCATATTCTCTATGCTCAGAGGACTGGAGAAGGAAGGGAGGGACACACTGTGGAGATTGGGACCTTCTTGTGAAGGAACAGTTATGAGGTGTTTAAGCTCATTTCAGCATGCCCACATCCCAAACAGACTGCCTACACCCAAGGACACCACGTGTATGGGACAGGGCAAGGATTATTAAGGCAGATGATCTTAAAACCTCCTGATAAATTTCAAGAACTGTGAATTAGACAGATATCTATGTTAAAATATTCAAGAATCTTTTCAGAAATATTCCCATTGATATAAGCAACCAGGAGCAGAGAACTAAAGGCAGATGTTACAAAGGGGACCAAAAAAATCCCTTAACAATCCAAAAGTTCACTTAATCTGCTTGAGAAGCTGATCCTCACCAGGGATCAAAAGTCAAAACATTAACTTTCCTCATCCAGCATGTGGGGCATAAAAGAAAAAGGCGCAGTCAGGGAACCTGAAAATGAAACAAAAAAAGAAGGGAGGCAGAAAACAGGACCTGCTGCAGCTCATGGGCAAAAGTTATTGTCAGGTCAGAAA
Organism: Peucedramus taeniatus; assembly: GCA_013400575.1. Taxonomy (NCBI): domain Eukaryota; kingdom Metazoa; phylum Chordata; class Aves; order Passeriformes; family Fringillidae; genus Peucedramus; species Peucedramus taeniatus. The sequence goes on along the minus strand of WBNO01027815.1, from coordinate 53,438 downwards.
TGAGTCTTTGTAGCAACCTCTCCCTGAGGGACTGGGTGCTCAGAAATACTCAGATAATTCACACAACTGTTTCTTAAGTAAGACTAAGCCTGGATGAACAGTTCAAATCCTCCTTTTCTTTTTTTCTTGATGACTCAAGACGTCCTACATGGCCCTCATTTAATTATGGGGTTTATGTGGCAATATTATTTTCAGTTCAAGTAGTGCTTAGTTCACATTTAAGCTATGATAAATACAGATTCTTTGCCCTTTTTTTTTTGCCACCTTTACTTTGAGGTGCAAACAGTCTTTTGTGTCTGTCAGGCTGCTGATTTTAATGCTCTGCTCTCTGGTACTAGCCCAAGAGAAGAGGTGTTGAGGTGAAGGACAGAGGTACCAAATTTTTGGTGTAATACACCTCATCCTTTGTCCTGGTCTTTCTAATTTTAGATTGCAAGGACTGAGCAACTAGTTAAATCTATAATTTATCTGCCTTATAGATGCAAGTTAATATTTTTAGGATTGTCAAAAGAGAATGGATACTCTTATGCAAGAATAACAGAAAAAAACCATTTACGTTTGTGAAATATACATTTGTAAAATTGCAAACTGAAGTGTACAGATCAGAATAAATGTGCTCAATATCTACAATTAGAATACACTACCATTGCTTGCCACACACTGGCTTTCACAGATGTTACTGAAACCTCTCACCGTTCTGCAAGAGAGCAATCTTCAAGATAAGACTCCAACTACTTATAACTCTTCAAGGAGAATGGATGTATTGAGTCTAAATCTCAGATATTAGTTTGTACAGAACACTGGTTGCTGGTGTAACTTTTAGAAGTGAATGCAAGTTATAGTAATGGATGAATTGGATCAAGAATTAAACCATTATTAATTGCAGATCGGTATAAAGACAAAGATTTGCTTACCAAGGCTTACAGGAAATGTTGCTTGTAAAATATCCCTAGATATTTGTAGAAGGTTGTTTCTCTTCTCCCCTCCCCACCCAAAAACTCCCCAAAATGGGGAGCCTGGGGAAATTTAAAATTTGAATCATCAGCTGCTTTATTCATACTCTAAGGTTTTTATGAAGAATAATTTTCAAAAAGATAGTTACCTGTTAAAAAAGCACCGAGAATTAGAACAATTCTAACTGCAGGAATTCTATAGAAATTCTGTAAGGAAAGTATTTGGTACTCAGAATACCTCCAGTCATTTATGTTTTTATTTAATGATCCAGAGATGGTGTGATGACCAGCCTTAAGATACCCAAATTTTCCACCCCAGTCATACCAGTAAGGTCCCAAACAGGTTGTATCCCATCTCTAGCAAGAAGAACATGCCCACACTGTGCATTTTGTGGGGCACAGCTCCCAGCTTCTCTGAAGGAACTCATGCCACATCCTGCTCTGAGTCTCCTCTGTGACCCACAGTACAGGGAAGGGCAGGGGGAAAGCCCCAGCTGGTGAGACAAAAGGCTCTGTCCATTTCAGCACTGCCCTTCTGGTCCAAGGAGGCAGGAGGACACATGTGAGTGAAGGAGGCAGTTAGAAATCTTTTCCCTAGAACGAGCTGTCACAGTCTCTTCTCTTGTTTGTAGAGATTTACTGTGGAGACATATCTCAAAAATTAGTTTAAAATGTTAATGGAACTGAAATTGGACAAAAATCTCTGTTGGCCACACCAGTTCCTGCCAGCCTCAATGGCAGGATCAACAACTCAGGATCAAACTGCCTTGGAGAAATAGACATCTGATGAAAAACTTAATTTATTTTTAAAAATTAGGCTGAATTAACTTTGTGAACTTGAGAATACAGTCATAATCTGGACTACTTTAACAAGCTATCCTGGATGCACAAGCTCAGAATCTAACATGTGGCTATAAGGGAGGGTCAAGAGGAGGAGCCAGCTGATGGAAACCTGAATAAAATCACTGTAACTGTTCCTCAACACTTGTTATTGCAACGGTGGATACTTAAACAGGCAAGTTACTGAGGAAAATCTTCTGTATTTATAAGCCCTAGCTTGTAAGCAGACCTTTGAAAGCTGCATGCATTAAGTAGTTTGCCTGCAAGCCTGAGAGAAATGAACTGACCCTGCAGACACAACCACAATGCTCACGTGCTTCCCTTACAGTAAATTCTGAGAAAATACAGCAAGCTCTCCTCGTGTAAGCTTAGCCTCAAAGGCTTTTAAATGTGACTACATGGCATCTGGAATAGCCTACTAACAGGAGGAGAAGATCAGAGGAAGCCTTCATGGCAAACAGCCTGTGTGACAGGCAACAGCGCTGCGCGCGTGCTCTGAATACTCAGCTGGAATTATCCTAAACAGCTTCAGGAGAAAAGGCAGACAAGGTGGTAGGGTGAAATCTGCTTATTGCAAGCAGCCACACAGCAAACCTGCCTCAAGTGACCCATTTCATGGAAAATGTCAGCCCCAGGACGAGGCACGGGGTGGAATTGCTAGGAAATGCACTGTGTGCCTGTATACATGAATTTTACTTGGACTGATAATCAACATAATCTAAGATGTAGCTCCAAACTAGCTGTCTACATTAATGATCTAAAAGCAATCATAATGAAATAAGATAATCTTAACTATTCTTGGGCTGCCAGAGAGCTCTCTAATTGCACTATTTAAATTGTTCCATTTCAATTAAATTGAGGGGGAAAAAAAAAGTAGTAGAATTAAGTACTTCACTATTTACAGTCCTTGAGTGAATACAATTTACGTAATCTGTGTAGGATCCCTATTAACAGGGCTCACAGTAAGAAAGCACAGTGATTAAATCATTAAATCATATCTAGGAAGAGAGAACATTCCCATTGATATAGGAAGCCTTGATGAGATGTTAAAACAATTAGAACCATCAAGTACTTTTATGAATAGCAAGGATTGTGAAGACAGAAAAGGTTTTCAAAACTGGGGGATTCACACTATTTTTATCCCAATACATTTCACTTTCTCTTTGGCTCATTATCACTGATACAATTTGCATCCATTTTCAGTCATTAAATAGTAGTTCAGCTCCTCAGTATTTCAAGCCCTGGTCATTAATGTGAATTCATACAACTTATTCCCTCTGCCCCTCCAATCTTTTCCTCAAAGAGAGCACCCTTTTCAATAAATGACTCTCAAATTGCTGTTAGGGTAGTAATTTCTAATTTCCATGGTTACATTTCCCAAAAGAGCTGCTGCTGCTAAGAAAAACACATTGGAAGACTGGAGAATTGGAATAGTATAGCTGGCTCTCATTCAGAGAGGGGGGTGGAGGTGTTGGTTGCAATTCCTTAATTTTTTTTTCTCTGTTTAGTAGCTTGGTATGTCACACCCAAGGCCAGTAAACCCACCTATCAAAACATGGATCTTGTTGCCCAGATCTTGAAGATAGTCATTTTTTCTTTTGTTTCAACAGTTTTAGAACTATTAGAATAGCTAATAACATATTTGGAACTATTAGAACAGCTAATTTACCAGGAACACCAAATTGTCCAGTGCCTTACCAAAAGTGTCACCAAAAGTGAGATCAGGTTGTGGTGTCACACACCACAAATAAGAACAGCCCCAGCTATAAGATCAGTCATGGTCATCTCACAGACATGAGGTTAAAAAGGTTTCACAGGATGTATTTTATAGCACATAGGTATATTGGACAGGTGTTACACATTTTAATTCAATTTTTTTTTCAAATCAAAATTAAAGATGCACAATTATTCATGCTGAAGATAAAAGTTATGAAGTAATTTTGTATAAAGGTCTGGGTTTGCATTATAACATCCTTACTTTCTTTAAAATTTTAGATCAATCCTGCAAAAGTTTCTTCAATATAACTTTGAGCTTTGCTTTTACATTTTAAGCTGGGCAGATGAAGCTGCTGGTCAGCCAGAGGATAAAATAAGATGTTGCTTATGCCACCCTTGTAAAAGATCACACTGACTTCAGGTTTGCCACAGAAATTATGCAGCTCAATATGATGTGTCACATTAAAGAATTGCAACATTATTTCAGATGTGCTTGTTGACACAATAGACAAAAGGCTCCTTTGAAGCATCCATTGGCTTATTTGGAAATCCTTCCTCGTTCATGGATCATTGACCAGAAAGACAGGTTTATCAGAGAAATACTGATTTCCCCAGTGGCATAAAAACACTGCTATAGTTTTAGAGGTTCTCTTTAGTCTTCTCGACAAATTCACGAGTCTTGAAGTTTTGACTATTAAGAAATACAATTCTATGAACAGTGGCACTTTGGGGTTTTTTCTTTCCTTAGCATAGAAGAATGCTGTTGGAATTATGTAAAATAAACCTATTTTAAACCTAATGCTTCACACCCTTATGGAAAAGATGCCTATAAGGAAATATTTTATTGATGATTTAATTTTCTTTCCAGCATAGCTGGAAATTTCGCACCTCCATCTTCGTTTAGGACTGGTTTATCTATTGGAGTGAATTAAATGTGACCAGCATTTCCTTTTGCTTAGCAGGAGATGATTAGGAAATTATGAAAACTTTTCAAATTGTGGCATTGCCTTTTTAAAAATGGCCAGAGAGGTAGCTGGGGATATTGTTATTGTTAGAAAAACCCACTCTCGACACAATGGGATCGTGAACTTTGGAAAAGAGAGATCAAATAATCACCATATGTCTTATTTTCCTTTGCTTCTACACCTTGTGTGCCAAAAGCAGATTTATAAATCATGGCTATATTTTGCAATCAGGTGCCCTGCTTCAGTTTCCCCCTGTCCTTGTTTTTCTTTCTGTGCCAGTCACTGCTCTGGCCTGGTCCCTGGCCTCAACAGATCCCTCATTAAGTCACACGAGACTGACTTCATGCTGAACTGCACCTGGGCCAGCTACACCCTTTAGAAGTTTAACTATGCATCGTTCTCTGAAGTCCAAGTATCAGTACCTCAGCGCACATTTTCTGTGTTTATTTGCTTTTCTGAACGAGCCCAGTGAGTTCATTAAGACCAGCAAAAATAAAAAAAGAACTGTCTTGTAACACTGGCAAGTTTCAGCCAGCTTCAGAGCTGAAAAAGTCTTGTCCCTTTGATCAACTCCAACAATAAACTTTTCCCATAATAGTCTGGTTCTTTAAAAAAAAAAAAAAAGAAAGTAAAAGGTTTGCACTCCATGGTAAATATTTCCTTTAGAGCAAGAAACTACCTAGAATGTTCAAAGCATTTGTCTTTCAAGGGGAGTCTCACAGACGTTTTTCTAGGTGGAAAAACACATTAATGACAATAGAATAACTGCAAATATTGAGAGAAGGAGGAGTAATTTTGCTACAGTTTTGTGAAATTGTTCTTAAATCTCTTTCTGTAGGAGAAACTGGCTGTATTAATGAGGACTAGTGCCTCTGGTGCAAGGTTTCAGGATGAGCTCATTAAAGCCTCAGTAGGTTCCATGAATTAGGTAAATAAATGACCATCTGAGCATTCCCACAGCTTCTTAAATGGAATCAGTGCATCTGAAAATGTACCCCAAAATCCCTGCACTAACGTACATATTACATGGGGTTTGAAGCACTCATTTTCAAATGTATTGATGATTTTGTTATCAGTTGTATATACCTATTAATGGAGAAAATGTTTACACATTTTACTATCAACTCCTGCCATTTCCAACTATTGTCTCCTCGAACGAATTCAAGACAGAAACTTCAGAACAAAAGGTAAAATTGACTTAAGCATTTAATTATTTCTCCATAATCTCTTTGCCCTACACATTTATGTCTTACAAAACATTAATGATTTTGTAAATATAGCTATTACTAACCTAATAAAAATGCTGTGCCAAATGGAAAATGAAGCCTGCATAAAAACGTAGATGGGTACTCAGGAGACATGATACCCATCTATCTCCCAAAAATATGCTTGTCTGTATAAAACACAGCAGTTAACAGTGCTTTGTATGATTCATAAGAGTCTGTGTGGCCATGAAAATAATGCTTGCAAACGATGCTTTTAGGCAACAGTAAGGTGAAGGCATAATGGTTCCTGCTAGCTTAGAGAACAGTAAAACAAATATTATCATATTCTCCACATTTGTCATAGGGACACCTTGAAAGTTAATCCAAATTAACAAAAGGTATCAATTTAAAGCATATTCATTGAACAGCATTAAATCTTGATATTGATACACTAAGGATGAGAAATTTGGCCATGCTACTGCAGCTTAACAAGCTAAGCCCAAGTAACAAGCTTTGTATGTACTCATGCATTATAAAATGTGAGGTAAGATGAATTCATTGAAACCTCTTAGGTGAATATATTTGTGATATTTCACATTTGCTGTGTGTTAACAGCATATGCACAAACACATATTTTAGTTAAGCTCATCCTAGGAACTAATTAGTAAATATCTATCTATGAATATTTAGACCCACTCTGACCATTGCAATTAACTCTTTTCGTATGTAGCCACTGGAATATTTTTAGAATATGTGAGAATTCCAAAGAGGTAACTTCATCACCCAAAGTTTCTTTCATCTGTAAAATTAATGTTCTTCTGTCATTAATAATGGAATTTACATGAAATGGCCAAACAACCTCACCACCTCTGCTTTCCAGCATCTACATCTTGCTCCTCCTTGAGTCCACTGGTCTCAGGACCAGCATCTGCTGGTGGAAAGATGAGTGGAGTTACCCCACGACCAACTCAATTGATTCTGGAGTACTTTTGAACAGTTCATCATGCCTAACATTGCTTATTGTAAAGCAAGCTGCCTTATAATGGAATACTTAAATCTTTAACAGAACAAAAAAAATAAAGAATACTGTAATGATTAGCAGTACAACCAGCAATCAGTTCTGAGCAAATCAATATTTAAAAATGATTTCTTGTACAATATCTCACAAATATAATGAAAAGTGAACAAACTGGCACTGCAAGCTAAGAATTATAGTTCACTTCCTGCAAATCTGAGTCATTAGTGGGGGGGGGAAATAATCCATTCTGGTTGAACACACAGCTAAAATAAATCCAATCAATGCTTCATAGGTGTTTAACATCCTGAGTCCTTTCTTTAAAAGTATCAGACTATTTTCATTAAGACACATGCTTAGAGGGAAGGAAATTTTTAAAAGGTCTCAGGCCTAATTTTAGGCATACAAAGTTCTAAATGTCCAAAGGGAAAAAAAAAAAAGGTTCAAATTGACTGATTTGGTTTGCACTGGTTTGCACTGAACAGCCCTAAGCCTTCCTAAGGCTTTTTGTGGAAAAGGAAGGGAATTGGGCAGATCACAAAATTGAGTTCTTTCCTGAATATCAGTTCGGACAGGTACACCATGCAACCTCTGAGGGGAACAGCTGAACAACCTCCCAGCAACTCAGCTGGATCCAAGGACCACCCCAACTCCAGACACTCCACAAGCAATGAGCAGTCAGGGTTTTGAAGTCTCTGAGCAGATTTAAGTCCTGCAGACTGATGAGCATTGTCTCACATCAAAGATTTTAACCTGGTGTTCTTCTGAGGCTTGGAGCTACACAGGCACTGTGGCCTTGCTGAGGACTGAGATGTTCAGGATCTTCTCCCAGGCTATCACAGATAAAGTTCTGCACTTAGATTAATTTACAAACAACTTTTCTTTGTGCACTAACACACTGACCACTGAGAAAACAGAAGACACTTTTTTTTTAATTGACTTTACTCTGTAAGACCTTGCTTTCGTAGACACTCTTAAGCCAATCAATTAAAATCCCATTATTTGGAGGGAGAAATACCTCAGGTTTGAATGTAAGATGTTTATTCTAAAGAAATGGGTATAATTTCAAAGGCCTTATAATCCAGGCTGTTACTATGAAATCAAACCACTTCTTATGTAGGAGTCATATTATTTGTGTTCTGAAATATTACATCTGTTTTAATTTAATCCCACCTCTTGGCTAAAGTGCATGTGTGTGACAGATCAGACACATTACACAGCAGACTCTGCCACAAAGCATCCAGGTCATACAGATTTACCTAAACCATTATTTAGGGATCTGAAATGCTTTTCCAAAAAAAGTTTTTTGTAACTTTCCCACCTTTGCTCGTTCCTTGAAAAAGAAGAGGAAATTAAGAATTCACAGAGTTAAAAGTAAAAAGTATTATGAAATGTAATAAATTCATCTTGTGTATTTTAGCTAGAAAAGAAATTACCAATACAAGATCACTGGTCATTTTCTCTCCTAAGCCTGTTCACTTAGTGAATCAATCAAAAATGTCTGAGTGTAATAATTCCTACGGAGTATTCTGAATATTATACAAGCAATTATTTAAACCCAAAGCAATATATTTATTCCCTAATAGATTACTTGCTTCTGCAGACAAAAAAAAGAGTGTGGAAAGACTACTGATAATTGATTTATTCAAGTCAAAAATGGGACCATCAGAGGAAGCCTAAGGTGGTGAGTAAACATAAAACCAAAGAAGTGTTTGCACTTAGCAGCATGGGTTCATCACTCCACATGCAAAACTGTGCTTTTTCTTGACTAAAAGTAAAGCTCAGTGAAACAATATTTTTGACTGCCAACATAAATTTTTCCTTTCCAATTTCCACATGGAATTGACTTTGCAGGTACTTGTGTGTGCATGTACTAAAAGATGCATATAAAGACCTGTCCTTGTAACTGCACATTTTTAACTCTAGACTTCAGTGGCAATTTTTTTTTTAAAGGAGAATACCTGTTTAAGATCTAATGATGTCCATTCTATTGAAACTCTTCATTGTGCTGTGAAAAGAACATCTATAACTGTGTAAACATACATCAGTGACCCTTTCTCACCACCAGGTCTCATCATGTGTATTAAAAAAGCAAATTCACCCTTGTGTCAAGTCCTCCACTGCTAGTTACACATTAATAAAGCCTAAGCTTTACTAGATTTCTTAAAGTGTCACAATTTCTCCAACAATTAGAATATATTTATAATGCCTACAGTGCAATTTCACTAACTTTTAAGATTAGTCAGCTTCAAAAGATGACCCCTTTTGCACAGGTTTTCTTAAATTTTAAATTACAACCAAATTATGAGATTATTGATACATGATTTTTGATGTCAAGGTAAAAAAAATGTTAAGCAAAAGAATCCTAAGGCAAGTAGTATTCATCTGTCTCACACAGAATGCCTACCTTGATCATAAAATAATATTCTCTGCTTAAGAAAAAAAAAAAAAGAAAACCAAAAAACTACTTGAGAAGAAATAGGAAACGCTAGCAGAATCATTGTTAAAGAACTATAGAACCAATTTTAAAATGCTTTAAGTTTTCTGAAGAGCCAGTAATTTTGTTCCATACATAAATAAAGATGGCGTTTGTATTCTCCACACTTGAGGGAATCTACTTTTCTAACTCAGTTTTATCAAATAATGAGGTTAATTACAATAGATTAAATTGAAGCCTGAAAATGCTTAGCAATTTGTTTGTCTGAACATTGAGATCATTCCTTCAAAAGGATAAAAATTAAAACTGTGGGAATTCAGAACAAAAAGTAATTCTCAAAATGCGGTAGCTTAGCAGAAAATACTGAAAGAAATGAAATTTGTAGTTTGGATTGTGCTTGGCCTGCAGATAAGAAACCTGAATTCCACTAGAAATAAGCAGTAGACCAGATATGGTCTGAGAAGAAATTAAAGTGAAATATCACCAAAGTGAAAGGAGCCTACAAGGGCAGACACAATATAGCACAGAAGAGAGGTCACACCATGCTATAAAGGCAGAAATGAAAGATCAACTGTTAAAACAGCACAGACAGCAAAACACATACTGCTCCTTTGTACAGGGCAGAACCCTGGACAGAAGTGCTATTTTGTGAAATTTTAGCAGTAATGGGTTTAACTATGAAAGGAAAGTAATAAAGAAGGAAAACGCTTTCACCTGTAAGCCTTTACTAAGGAGGGCTTTAAGCTGTGAGGAGGAGGCCATTGCCAAGTGCAACACCCAGCTCTGCAAAAAGCTGCTCTGTTCAGCTGAGGCTGCTCTTTGCAGGGCTGTATGGCAGCACCAGCTTGGAATTGCCAGCCAAAGGTCAAGCCTCCATCAGCAACAGCTGCCCTGGGACATGATGTATGGAAAAGCAGGCTCGTGTTTGCTGAGCCCTCCTCGCAAAGGGACCAAAACAAACCCAGTGTTCTCTGGCTCTTCTCCATCACCACACCTCCCTGAACACACTGAAAATGATGGACCCTGAGCCTCTGTCCATCACCTCTCAATGAACTGGACCAACACTGCAGTCATTGTAGGGCTGAACCCTGTAGAGCCATAAAAGCTGTCAGCCTCTAGAAACACCACTCTGTAGTCACAAAGTAGCCTCACTACCAATAATCCCCCAAATATAAACTTTTACAGATTGAGAATTAATAACCAGTCAAATAAATATTTTTACATTATTGGGAAAAAAGGACCCTGTCATTCCACCAAACAAATGGATTTCCTATAGCAAGTATAACCAAACAGATCTTCCCAGCTGGCATAAATCATTATATTTCCATTAACTTTAATGGAGAAACATCAACTTCCATTACTGGGATCAAATATAGTTAATATACTTGTCACACATGATATGTCTCCTATATACCTTTCAGGTAAAAATATTCATGCCAGATTTCAAGTAAAAACATTTAAAAATCCAAATCTGCAATTACAAAATCAAAAACTAGCATTGCAAAGAACACATAGAAGAAAATACTATTAACTTTAAAAACTGAAAAACTTTTATAATGTAACATGTAATTAATAGGTGTCAAATTTGCCATGTAACAAGCAGCAAAAGAGTAGAAAATTTTTGGCAAGTTCTTCTTTGATAGATGAGAACAAAGAAAAGAGTTATGTCTGAGCCTCTTTTTCCTCTGCTCTCATCTTCCCTCATCCAAGGTAAGGCTTGACTCACTTGTCTTTAATTACCACGATGCCAGATGGAAAAAAAAATTCCTCAAGACAAGAAGAGAGCAAAAGGCAAAGGCAGCAAAACTGTCAAAGTGGCAGCAGAGCCCCCAAAGAGAGGAAAATTCCCCAGAAAAGGCTGTGTGAGCTGTGACTCACCCTGTGGGAGATCAGCCTCTGCCTCAGGATGCTTGGGACAGGAACGAAGCATTGCATCCCCCCTGGCTGCAGGAGAGCACCCTGAGGAACAAACAAAACAAACCCAAAGAATAAGGTCATGCTAAATTAAACTTTCTTCTTGCAATAAAACAAACTGGGGCTGTAAATGCCTTTGCTGTTACTCATCAGAGCAGCAAAAAATCTTTTTCCACACAAAGTGGAAAAAACACTGTAGTTTTGTTTCTCATTCCCTTTCCTGAAGTTTTCATTTTGCTTTTAACTTGGACAAGACCTTAAGGCTGTCTTTTAAGAAGGCCCAGAAGATGCTGCAGTGCTGAACTCCTGCCAGGGCTCAGTTCAGGTGGAGGCAGAGGTGCCATGGTTTGGCAGCAGGGCAGGGTCTGGCCCAACACACCTGGGCAAGTTCAGGGAGCAATCCACAGGCACCTCCACGGGGAAAGCTGAGCCTGGGCTGTGTCCTGGCACCTGGGATTGGGATCAGACCCCGTGGGGGGCACCAGGGACAGCCACAGCCATGGCACAGCCATGGGGCAGCAAGTGCAGTGGCAGGGCTGTGGCACACCCAGAGCTGACTGGGCAACCTGGGGCTGCTTCACAAGTCTGATGCTCAGCAACACCTCCTCTTGTGGAACCAGAGGACATCCACAGCAGCCCAGCAAAGCCTTGTGCACCCATCAAAAAGCCAAAGAGAATCATGAACAAAGAGACCTACAGGACCACAGCCACGGTCCCAACCTGGCAAACCCAGGGCTGCCAGAGTCCCTAAAGACCAGGGGCCCAGCCCTGCAACCCCAGGGCTGCCAGAATCTCCAAAGCCCAGCATCCCAGCCCTGCAATCTAGGGGCTTCCAGGCTCCTCAGAGCCCAAGATCTCAGCCCTGCAATCCAAGGGTTGCCAGGCTCCCCCAAGCCCAGGATTCCAGCCCTGCAATCCCAGAGCTGCCAGGCTCCCCCAAGCCCAGGGTACCAGCCAGAAAATCCCTGTCACAAACTGACCCCTCAGCTAAACCCCACAGAGGGGATGGATTGTGCCAATAAAGTTTCTGAAAATTGTAAAGCTGTAAGTATAAGGAAAGAATGCAGGAGGAAAAAACCCACTATTTTTTAGAAGCTGACTTCCATTTTATAAGAGGAACAGATGTTTTATTGTAATTCAAGCTCATCTTTTTTCTGCAAGGTGACTCTTCAAGCGCATGTATATTCCAAGTAAACAAGTTTACTGTATTACTTTCATATGATGTTGATGATCCACAGTTTTCCTGTAAATCTAGCTTATACTCAAAGAATTACTTTATTAAAAAATATCTACTTCAGCTCATATGGCTTTACATTCTATTGCTTACACTCCCTGCTAAGCCCTAAATAATTACTTTTACTCAGTCTGTCTTCAATATTTGTGGAAACTTCCTCCCTATAATATAAAAATGAAGCACAGACATCTGAGATTAGTAACCAAATGAACCCAATGTTGAGTTGATTAAAACCTTCTTAGCAGCAGTGTACCACATTGTCACACTCATATAAGCAATTTTACATAGTTAGGACTATCCAATTACTTTTCCAAATATATTAGTAAAGCGTTGTAAACAGTGCAATGTGCTGGTTTATACAGCACACAGTGAAATATGCATCCAGTTAAGTAAATCCCTGTGTCAAGTCTGGCTCTTTTCTAGCAATTATTGTGTCAAAGTCAGCTCGAGGTCAAGTCCCCGTGGCAGCTCTAGGACGTTTGCAAGTGGGTCATGTTCATGAGAGCTGATGCAGTGCAAGAAGGAAACAATGAACTTCATCTCTTAGGAAAAATCCTCTGTCCCACCAGAGAATTTATCAGGGCCATGGACTACTGGTAAACTGGCAGGACTTGCTAGGCAAGTGATAAACAATCCCATCTCTAGGCTGAGTGTAGCTATCTGACCTGGACAGCAAGATAAAGATGATAAAATATGCCTGCAATATGGAAGGAAAAGGATGCTGAGAGGTTACTCTTCACCAAAACTGCCAGAGAACCCTGCAAACCTACAAATTTCTGCTGCTGTACTTTTCCCCAGCTGAGGACAGCCCTGATTACAGGCAATTTTCTGTAGACAATGTCAATCTGTTGATTAAAACCTACATGTCAGAGGAAGTGAAAACTTGCCTGTGAATGTGTGAATGATTCATTATCCAGATGAAAGGAGAGCTGCACTTGACTGGGTACAAACATCAGCAAGGTGTTTTCTTCCAGTTTTATGACTATCTGCCATTTTATTTCAGCAAGAATAGCATAACAAAAAGGACTGGTGTTCTTTCTTTCTCCCCTTTCATTTTCAGCTGGAAGATGCTGTACGTGGCTGACAGTTTTCAAATGAAGCATTTGTCACGTTTAAGTCAGAATAACATTAAAGTCAGAACCCAACTTGCTTTTGTGACAACAGGAAAGTCTCCATCTGTTTTTCCTATTGGATTACGAATTCTACTCACTTTATGTGATAGTTTATCTGGAGGAAAAAAATGCAACAGACCATTGCTCTCCAAAAGTCTGCATCTTCAAACTTTCCTGCTGTTTCTGTATGAGTTGTCACTCTGAATGTTATACATCTGAAATGTTTTAAAGGCTAAAAGATGAAAAAGTACATGTCAAATCATAAGTATTCAAGTCAATCCTCT
>WBNO01027815.1:0-39730 GCA_013400575.1 Peucedramus taeniatus | reverse complement strand
ATGGACATTAGCTTGATGAAACAGACTCCAGACTGTAAGGATTTGGCTTTGGCTCCAGTGAATGCTGAGTGTGCTCAGCCCAGTGCTTCTGCAACTGAAGTGATTTCAAGTGGTTTTACTAATGAATTCTTAATCTAGTTTGGTGGAAGTGTGCATTAAAAGTAATACCTAAGTTCTGGGATTAACATTTCAGAAAGAAATAAATGAAATGTTTGAGTTCAGAACAGAGTAACAAAGGTGACAAACATTTTTACTTATAATGAAATATTAAAAGAACTAGTGAACACAGAGCTGCACTGAGCAATAATTCAGGGGTTATAATGACAGTGTAGCTTTTCAATAGCAGTTCTCAGAGAGTATAAGACAGAAAGGAGGTCAATGAAGTATTTAAATCAGCTGAATCTAATAGTAATGATAAAAATCCAAGTAAAAGAAATTCTGAGAGAATGCTGAGGAAAAATGTATGTCAGAGTGGTCTCACTCAGGCAATAATCTTCTCGTGGAAGGAAGAGTTCTAGAAACCCTACAGCAATAAAGCTTTGAAAAGTAGATCTGAAAAAAAATGTAAAATGAAAAATTCCCTCTAAGGGACATTATCAATCTATTAAGTCGCATCTGTACCTGTTTTGTGGCTGAATACTTAGCTTTATTTTTATTTTAATGCTATTAGTCAATGGTGTATTGTAATGCTTTACATTGTGGTGGCATTTTTGAAAACATACTTTTTACAAACCTCTCTGAGAATAATAACCTCAAATGTTTGCAATTTACAATCTAACATAGGCACAATTTTTAAATAAGCTTTCTATTAGAAAGTACTGTATTGATTTTAAAAGGTTATTTATCAGGTTTAAACTTGAGTCTTGTTTTCTTAAGCTCTCAAAATATCTAATTCCTCAATTGCAAAGGAATTGAGGAAAGGAAGGTGAGGAAAAGTTCTGCAAAAAGAAGAGTAAGTTGCTGTAACTTTTAAGGGAACAGAAATTTTAATCACTTCTATGTTGGCCATTTTGTTATAAGTCATTGTACAAGCACATCTTATTTATAGTTATTCTGATCAACACCATCTAGATAATTGCCTTTACTTCAATGAGCTGTTCTGAAACAATCTCTTAAGATCTTATGCATTGTAATTCTGCATTGATAAAAGTATTATAATGAATGCTGTAGGCTGACATAGGACAGCAACTGCTGCCAAACCTTTTACAGTCAAGATCTGCTAGAGAGAGGCAGGGTCCAGCTAGAAGTGTTTAACAGGAAACTGCTCATTGTGAGTCCTCATTGATGCTAAACTGGAGTGGAATCCTTATGGAAACTTGTAAAAATAATTTGAAAATAATTGAATTCAAAGTTATGGGGCACTTAAAATGTTCTCTAGAAACCAGTGAGCAAGACTACAAGGAAGGATGAAGATGAAACAAGTAGCTTTTTGCTGCCTTAAGAAGCCATCACCTCTGAACTGGCTAGATCAACTTGAGAATGCTTTTAGCTTGATAACTGTGAATTGCCAATAATTGCACTAATGCCACCATTTACCATAAGGAATTCAGTTCCAAATGGATGACTCATGGCTTAACACAAAACACCTTTAAACTGCATTTCAAATGTGTGTTTGAATATAAAAATGGGACAATTCTATTAGTACTACTAAAACTCAAATGTTAAAAGTTACCAGCTATTGTAGATTAATGCTTTTTTGATTTTACTCTTCTGCAAGAAGGCTAATGAAATTAAAAGGATTTGAGCTATCAACTTGGAACTTTATTCAGAATTAATTTTTTCCAGATTCTGAGTCTCTTTCCTTAGTTGCAGATAAAATAGAAATTATCTGTTAATAACTCCCAGTTTTAGTGGAAAATCTTACATAGGTCTCAAACATGAAGGAGTAATAATTCTAATCAAGTTCCTTTCTTCTTCTTAGTGAGAACAATATTTTGTGTCTGATGAGGACATGGACCTACAAAGATGCCAAAGCAGACTCTGTTTTACGAAAGGAAATTAGTTCTACAGAAACAAAGTTTTACATTTCCCCAGAAGTAACTATAGAAGATGTGCCAGTGAGGGAAAATTTGTAGCCTTTATTTCTCTAAATTTTGATTTTGGAAAAAATTCTTGCATTATCAAGTACTATATTTTCTATGTGATTGGATGTCAGGTCACATCATAAACAGAATATTCCGAAATATCCCTGCTTAGTTTATGTGTGTTGTGATTAGAGACGGTCCAGAGACAAGGAGAATACCCAGAAATAGGCAGATTCATGCTGAAATGCACACTGACTAGCAATCCCTTTTCTTATTGTTATTCCAGCACATTGAGTGGGTATCAGAGAGCAGCCCGTGCTGTGCAATTCAGTGTTTGTCTGTTTAATGATGGCCTCTGTGGTCAGCAGCCTCACTGCTGGATCACAGTAATGGATGGTGTCTAATCATCATCTCTTATCCACCACCCAAATGGCAATTACAGCCATTTCCTCACTGGAATGTGCAATCTTTTCTTTATTTGGCACTAAAATTATTAGCTCTTTTAAAGAGTTGTAACATGGATTAATCAATACAAAAGACGTTTATATAGTCCTGATAATGATCCATTATCCCTTAATCTGATTCTTGAACTTCCTCAGGGTATGAAGGCATTTTTTCCCCCTTTTTAAATGAATATCATATCTTTAGTAATGGCACATGGAAAACCTAAGTAGGCACTCTCCCCAGGCTGTATTACCCAAATCATTTTGTCTTTCAAGACAAGATTCATTTATGGCAAATAATTATATTCAGGAAAGGGAAGTAATAATGCAATAATGTATCTACCTAATACAAACAAGTTTAAAGTGAAGCCTGACCTGAGTGTTTGCTGAAATGCTGGAATTAAAAAAAAAAGAGGAAGTTCTGCTTGGATGTGATAAATCCTATCTGTTAACATGCCTGAAATAGCGTGGGGAGTGTGAGAATCTATTCCTAGACACGACTGTGCAGTGTGTGGATTGCAACCAGTACTACAGATGTGCTCTGTGATAACTTCAATATGATGGTTTGTCACTTTGAGTATGAAAGCCAGCTCCTGGCACAGTTTGGCTTTTGAGTTCAGCTTCATGTTTGTTTTAGCTTTGCAATTCTGTGATTAATAATGTCATGTTAAGTAATAAAATAAAAACAAACCAAAGAACCCCACCCAAGCCCTCAACACAGCATGGGAAGAAGAAAAATGTGTTTAATGAAGTGACTACGTGACAAATCACACAGCAGTGACCTGGCCAGTAAGTTCTTTAAGAGGCACACTGAATATCTGCTGCTGGGATATCTAGAGATGGTTGTGAAAAACAAACTTTAAAAATTTTAAAATAAAAATATTACTGCAAATTAATGTTGTCTTTTCTTTCAGATCCTTCTCATTGCAGCATCAGTATTGTGCTAACTGGGGTAACTGTTTAAAGTTTTACAGGTCTGCTTTTGAGCAGAAAAGAAATGGACTTAAGTGAGCATGACTCTCACAATGATTAAATATTAATCCAGAGAAGAGGGAAAACAGTATGCGAATTATCAGTTCTTTCAGGAAATTCAGCTCAAACTGATTGTTTAAATCATAAAGAACAGTTTGTTATTTAAGAGTTAATTCAAATAGGAAATAAAAGTACCAAAGCAAATTTTCCTTGTGCTCAAATTCTCATAGTTCAAGGTTCAGTGCCTCTACATAAAAGCATAAATATCTTTATCTCAGACTGAACATTGCATTGATAAATAACATTGGAGGTTTTGCATCCAAGTGTAGCATATGATAAAGCCTTGATTTCCCTGGAAAGCTCTTTTAAAACCTATTTTTTTTCTTTTTTTGGGTTTGATTTTTTTTTTCCTTTTATCCCTAAAAAGCTCCTAAAAGTGTCATCAGTTTAATTAAAAGAGCTGCTGTGGGTTTTTACATTAAGGTATTAATTGGTGTGCCAGGTCTTGCAGCAGAATTGAGACAGGTAGAATAAACCTTACTGGTGAGAGAGAGTTTCTGAACTACCACACAACATTAAGAGTATTTTAAACAAAATTTCACAAAATCAAAAAATGGTTGAAATTAGAAGGGACCTCTGGATGTCATCTCATTCAGTCTCCTTGCTATGAGAGAGGCACCTAAAGCTGTTTTCTCAGGACCATGTCTGGAGAGTTTTGAGTATCTCCAAGGAGGGAGACTCTACAGTCCATGTGAACAACTTTCAGCACTTAATTCAAATTTGGGTTCTGAGTTGGGTTTTTTCCACATCTTTCCTCAGCTTATTGACACAGCTTATTTAGAACAAGTGCTCTCTGAAAGGCAGAAAATCAAAACATGGCTACTGTGGTTCTTCTTATTCGTTGATACAGAAAGTGGAGCTAAACTGTTGCAACATTAAATATGGAAATATAAGCCTATAACACAGTCATCTTTCAGTGACATAATGCATTCTGTTTATTATTATGTTAATTTATACAGCCTTTCTTCTTTAATCTCATAACTTCATTTGACATTCTAATAAATTTTCACCTGGACACTGTTGGGTGGTTAATACACTCAATTAATTAAAAATGTGTAGTTATTTTTAGTGATGATAATCAGCTGTGATTATTGACCAAGTCCAGCCTTGACTATGTCAATATCAAACATGGCAAGACACAATTAAGGCCAGAATAATATACTTTACAGCAAGCAAGGTAATAAGAGCTGAGTTAGTATCTCAAATCAATTTCTACTAATAGGCACTTTAAGAAGATAATCAAAACTGCTTTACTCCAATTTGGGATTCCTTTCTATTTATTTATAACAGATAATTCACTTTCATAAGCCATGTTTACCACCACCTTCAAAGGAATCATTTTCCTTTTTCATTTATTCCATCATCATTCCATAAAACTTCACTCACAAACTTCAAAAAACATTCTGAGTTAAATTCATTTGTCATGAATTAGCTAAAAGGACAGTTCACTTCAAGTGTCTTTGTAGGAAAAAGAAAACAAGAGTTGAAAATAGACCTTCTGAATTCAAGGCATTCTGGGACCCCATCACTCCCAAGAGAGTCTATTTCCAAATATTCAACTTCTGGCTGTCTAATGAGAAAAAGATTCAGGTATTTTATCATAAATATACATATATTTAGGAATATAAACATGTTCATATGTCATATGAACATAAGTGAAATATTCCCTAATTTCTTCTATGAACTATCCATACACAACCTTAAATGTGCAAAAGCACTGTTGGGATCTAAGTCTTTTCTTTTGCTTTCTTTTTACCATAATCTGATGGGGTCTTTGCTTAGAGGGACACAAGAGTTTATGGTGCATTTTGTTCATAACAGGAATATTATTTTGCTTTTCTAATTTCCAACAACACACACAAAGAGAATGTAAGGAGAAAACACATGTCAGCAAATAAAGACTTATATGAACAGCCCTTACACTCAGGGGTTTTTGTTGTTTTTTTTTTTAATCTCAGGAGCTCAGCTGTCCCTCTCTGATGCATGAACTGGAAATACAGATTGGACACCCTGAGGCTGCTGCTGCACGAGGGAGGGGATACAGCAAGAGGGAGCACAAGCAAGTGGAGAGCAACACTCAGCTCCAGCCCTCGTGAATTCTGCTTGGTGCAAACAAACAAACAAACAAACAAACCAACCAACCAACCAACCAACCAACCAGAGCCTGGGCACCTACAGCAGACTCATCAATTCACTCCTAAAAGATGAACGAGCATTTCCACCTCTGCCTACCTTTTCAACATTAGTGAATCATTAAATATTGTTTCTGGATGTCTCTGACCTTTCAGTGATTAAGTAGCTGATTCCTGTTGCAACACAGAGTATTTAATTACTTGGAAAGAACATTCTTAGAAATAGCAAAAACAGCACTTTGCATGTCTTATATACATTGTATTTAGATTATATATGGGTTCCTGATAAATGTGGGATGATACAACTGCTAAACTCCTACTTTAAAAGTCTAAAGCAATATTTCTTATCCAAGCTTCCAAATCAGCAGCATTTGTCAAATGCCATGACAGGATGGGACAAATATAGTGTGGGAAGCACTAATTACAATAACTCTAAGCTGGTAATTTTGCATTTAAGACCTTTTCAAAATCTTTTTTCTATGTAAATAATTTCCCTCTCATTTTTACAAAAATGAATTATCTGGAAATAAATAAAATAGTCCTTCCAAAGTATCTTTCCTATCACTATGGAAATCATTGCTTTTTCAGAATAAGAAACTTTCTTATCTACATTCATCTAAGGAAGACAAGATATTTTTACCTCAGGTAAGTGAAATAATATTTCACTTATCCTATATTCTTGGTTTAATTGTTTGGTGATTTCTAGGGGAGATAAAATTGATAGAGGTAAAAAATGAAGATTTCTGGCCAATCTTTTCCATATTAATACAAAAAACATACAATCAAACATTCCAAATTCAATGTATAAGCATAATCCTCAGATGCCTAGCAGGTAGTATATTCTGGGTGAGGTCTGCAGTCTCTCACTATAAATTTAAAAATCACAGGACTATTTTATTAGGAAATGATCAGCAAAGACTTTGTGATACACCAAATGGAATCAGAAAGGACAGAAGGGAAGGAGGAATGAAAGGTTAAAAGAACAACCTAATTGATAAAGTCTGGGAAAAAACACCCAGAAGCAGAATGTAATTTTAGAGAAACATAAGTGGTGGAGATAATGTCAAAGCTGGTTATTGGGTTTGCACAGCACAGGCGATAGGACAGAAGGCACACACAGAAAATGGAGCTTAGAGCCAGTCAAATTCCAGGGAGAGGAGGCTTTTCCTCCTTGCACATTAATCCATTTCTGGAAGGTGGAGGTCGCTCTTGTCATTGATTTCTCTTTGTCTCAACAATTAGATGTTCTTGGGCCAAAGCAGGTCGTACACGCTGGCTGAAGCGCTGGAGAAATCACAATATCAGCTTGCAGAACTGCAACTGTCTTTAAACAGCACATCTTATTATGACTTGGACCTAGAATCACAGCTCATTTGGTGAACTACTTCTTAAAAGACTCCTAATTATTACAGTTGGATTTAGGTCACAAGATACTGAGTTGGGCTGTTTTGGAAATAGCACTAAGAAGAAAAGTCCTTATCTATTCATACCATGCCACGTTATTTGTACATTGTGTATATTAGTGCAGAACCTGGAGTTTGCCAAGAATTACTTGGATATATCACAAAACACAATTAGAGTTTATAAAAGCTCTTGGCCTGATGGGAATAAAGAAGATTTTTTTGTTCCTTTTAATTTCTTTAGCTACACTCCATGCTCAGTAGCATGTTGCCAAGCAAAACCTGTGCTGTGTTTGGAACTGGACAGCACAGCAAACCCACTGCTTGGGAGAAGCAGCAATGGTCTCACTGAATCAGCTTCTGGCAAAAAAGGAAGATATTTTATTTTTCCAGAAAATGCTCTTCTTGCCTTTTTTTTTTTTCTCAGAACATCCAATAGTCATAACTCATACCCTAGAGCAAGGAAAATCTAGTTTTCTTTCAGAAGTCCTGCTTACTTTTTTAATATTTACCATTATAACTGTGGAGTTTCTTAACTCTAGCTCATAAGCTGCTAGTCCTGGACCTGTGTAAACTCTTCTCTGGACCTCTTGTTTCTCTTTTCCCCTTCTGCCTTTCTGTGCAAGCCCTGTGTTCAGGCTCAATATGTGAAATCCTGCCACAAATCATCATCCCTGCTGTAGCCATTGGTACCAACCAGGAAGTATTAAGGGTTTCAAGAGTGAGGTAGAAAGCTCTATTTATTCATTTTTTAAATGAAATATAGAGATGAGAGCTTATAGATAATATAGAAATAAGAGAACTTTCTACTTAAAAGTTTCCACAAAGAGGGGGGATAGCTGCAGTTCAGAGATCCCAAGCTAGGCACCTGCTGGAGGGAGGTTGAGCCACAGTCTTTAATTAGTAAGAATTCTAGATTTGTGCTGCCATGTACAGTTACAGTGCTGCTGAGGGGGCTGGTTCTGAGTGGTACCTGCCTTTTGTCCTCACTCTAGCACAGTGTCCTCATTGATAAAACTGGAGAGCCTCAGATGAGTAAATCATAGTATTAGTAGATTTAATATCAACTTAACATCAATTAGTAACCACTTTTATATCCTCCTGAAAGGAAAAATGGCCTAATAGTTAACTGTCACTGAGGTTGTGCTAAATGCCTGAACTACAACATAATATACATTTTAATATTGGTTTATGTGAGGAAAAGCTTTGATGAGTTTAGAGGCAGTTCATGTCATGTTTGAAATAATTCTTTCCAAACTCTGAAACACACAAACATTTAAAAATCCCTTTGTAGCTTTTAGAAATAACTGAAGGGCAGTCCATCAAGGTGTACATCAAGGAAATAATTCCCATGAGGGAAGACATCCATCCTAATCGTGTTTAATCAGGAAAACTAGGGCAAAGTAAGATTATTCTGCTTTACAATGTCTTTTTTTTTTTCTTTTAATCTGGTTCAACCAGAGTGGGTAACTTAATTTTAAAGGATCAGAAGTTCAGTGAGAGAAGTACACTCCTAAGTGTTTAATAGAAGTTTGAAAAATAGGTGAAGCTCTCAGCTTATTTGAAGTGTCTGTAGGAAATCAGCAGAGAAGTGTCTGTTTTGGACTTCAATTTGTTCTGAAACTTATAGAGGCTATAAGTGATTGAGAAGTGTCCTTGCAGTGGGCAGAAAGCACAGATTTGGTGCAAGCAGAGAGCAAGGCTGGGTTTTGCTTCCTGCTGTGGCTGGCCCTGTTCCCAAGGAGGGGCTGGATGGGGTCTGGTGGTCCCTGCACACTCTCAGGGATTCTGTGCCCTGAGACTCAACCAGCAGGAGTCTGAAATACAGAGGAAATAATTTTGTATGCTGAACTAAAAGCTGCTGTTTCCCTTGACATAAGGATATGGATCAGAAGTTCTGTCTTGGATCTTTCACAGATATTCTTATCCATGACAACCTTAGCTTGCACAGCAGTGTGGCCTGCTCTCAAGAAGATTGGTCAACTTGATAAAAATCAGATTATTTCCTCCAGACAGACCTACATTAAGCAGTAAGTGATGCCATCTCTGTTCTGCTGAAATCTTCCCATACCTCTTTTTTGTTTCCATGTAAGCCCTAAAACAGCTCCCTTTTTTCCCAGTAATAATTTCTCAGTTTGCTCTTAGCCACAAAAAACAAATATCTTGCTTTGCCACTGTATTCAGGGAGAGCCATTTGTGTTAAAACACAGTTTCTGAATGCTAAATCTGTTGGAGTCCTATCATAGAAGTGGTAGTCTCATGTCTACACCAGTGAGTTAGAGAACCAATTGCTTGTGAAAAAAGTGCTAAATGACACTAGAACAAAGCAGAGTAAGATGAAGTCATTACTTCAAGGAATTTTGAAAAGGATTGCAAGGAGTGTTGCCAGAGCCACAACACACCTTTTTCACTGGCTTCTCACTCAGATCCTCAGCTATGTCACTTCAGCTCTCAGATATATAAAAGCCTGTCTGTACCTATTCCCCACCTCATTTTGGATCAGCAGAGGGCTCTTATTCAAGTACAATCCACTCAGGAACAAGGAAATTAGAACAGTCCTGCCTGTAAAGAATTTGTTCTTCCATTAAAGAGTTTTTTAACACAAATTCAGTCAAATAAATTATTCTCAAGGGTCTGGCTAGCCATGTGTACTATACGTTAATCACAGAAACATAGAATGGTTTGAGATGGAAGGGACCATAAAGATCATCTTATTCCAAACCCCTGCCCTGGGCAGGGACACTTTCCACTAGATCAGATAGTTCAGACCCCCATCCAACCTGGCCTTGAACACTCCCAGGGATGGGGAGTTCACATCTCTGGATCTCCTCCAGTGCCCCACCACTCTCACAGTAAAGAAATGTTTCCTAATATCTAATCTACACCTTCACTCTGGCAATCTGAAGCCATTCCCCCTGTCCTGTGATTACATGCTCTTGGAAATAATCTCTCTCCATATTTCTTGTAGGCTCCCTTCAGATACCCAACCAGGTCACCCAGGAGCCTTCTCTTTTCCAGGCTGAACAATCCCAGTTCTCTCAGCCTTTCCTCAGAGGAGAGGTGCTGTATCCCACCAATCAACTTGGTGCACCTCCTCCTCTATAAAAGAGAAATAGAATAAAGAGGAACAAAAGGTTTAGTTGATAAGTCTGTGTTTTCTACTGGAGACCTACATTCAGCAAGGTTTAAAAATGCTAGCAGAAGTTATTTCATGAGACCAGCATACAGTCAGAAAGGTCTTGGACAATCTTGGCCTGAAGGAATTGCATACCCCAAGTCCCTAAGAAATCTCGCACGACATTACAAATCCTCAAAACTGCCCTAATTGTGAGCACAGTTCTCCATCTTTCTGCAAAAAACATGAGGTCCAAAGTCCTTTTGTGGAATATGTATGGCTATTCTCAGCCAGCAAGTTGCAGCCTCTCCCTGCTTGTCCTCCCCTTGGGCAGCTGGTGCTCAGCACCTCTTACACGGGCTGTGCAATGCCAGTGCCTTCTACCAGAAAAGCATCGGCAAGCAACCAGAAAAATCACTGCTTGTGCAAGTGTAGCTGTGACTGTCACGCTGATGAAAGCTGGGCTTGAGAGTATTTTAGATGCAAAACAAATAAAGAGATAGGTTACCATTTAATTTCAGATCTTCAGTCTTTGTGTGAGATGCTGTACACGTGCTCTGTGAACTCAGAACCTGTTGTACCGTGAACAGCTTACACACAACAACAAAACAGTTTTACACAACAGAAAATAATTTGACAAGCCTCTATTATTCTCACCTCCCCCTTGATTTTTGTGCTGATATTTAGTCACCAGAGGAAGCAGTCACATTTTTTTTAAATTGAAATACCTGAGTTGTATCTCCCCCCACCTCAAGTCTGTCTTTACCCCTGACCAGAGAGCACAGACCAAAAGTCACAAACAAGATCTTCACTCAGACTTTCTGAGCTTGAGAAAATAATTTTTTCCTGCACCTAGCTGCAAAATAATTGTAATTTCCAAGGCATGCCACTTTCTCAATAGAAGAAATTTAAAATACACACTTGCAGGTCTGTGAATATTTTCTTGCTAAAAATTCCCATCCCCAATGAAAAAAAGATTTCAGACTTTTGCCTCAAGTTATATGTGGAGTCACAAAAAAACTAGTAAACATTAGATTACTACTTCCCAGTAATAACCAACAACAAATACAAGTAATGAATATATTTTATGACATTGCTGCTCTTGCATTCATCTTGGGAGTGTTAGAATGTCTACATGAATTTTGCAGTCACGTCTTCATGTGAAGAAGTAATTTATGGCCTAGAGGAGTATGTGAAAGTGATTAATAAGGTCTGGATCAGTTTAAACTTCATCAGAAAAAAACCTGCAAACATTCAGTAGAGCTTAATGAATCTATCACTTTCTGGATACACATATGCATTGGTCGTTATGGTGGATTATGATGAAGTTTTACTTTCAGTTATTCCATACATGATTTTTTTTACTCCTTATGTAGTATAGAGGACTTAACTTATTTTGATGAATCAGTAATTTTAAACAAAATTATTTGGGAATAAATATGTCAATACATCCAGTTTATTTTTAGGGAAATTAATTCAAATGTTGTATTTTCTTAAGTGCTGTTAGTGACTGGTATATTCTTTGACAACTACATGCAAAGAAAAAGCCTTTAGAGGCTATTCCATGTCACATTTTCTCACTTTTTCCACTTTGGTCAAATGGTGCAAAAGGGATTTGGCTCAGCTTGAGCCATAAACTTTAAAAACAAATATTTTTGCTGTCCAAAGATAATAAAACCCTTCCAAATGACTATTACTACTTTGTCCTATTTCCTCAGTTTTACCTCCTGCATAATTCACTCACATAATTCCTATTTACAGCAGCTTTTGCAGGGTGGAATCCCATCTTCCTGCTGCACATAAACTCTGTGGCACTGGGGTTTTCTGAGGATGGAAAGCAGAACATGAAAATTCGCTCACAAAAAGAGCACCACAGTTAAACAGGTTTTTTTCTGCAGTATTAAAGCAAACCACTGGTCCCTCCTTATATAAACACTTGAGAAATAACAAGAAATATTTTTCCTTATATACAACATGCTCTCCCTGAGCACAGATTTATCAGTTCTTGCTGATAACATGCATGAACATCCTGCTGCTGCCACACAATCACTGAACCAAACACCACACAGCCAGGACACCAGTTATCTCTTAGAAACCTCTCAAAGCTGGGTCACTCCAGCTCTGCTGAAGCTGCTGACCCCTTCTGCCCCCTCCAGCACACACAAACACAGCACTGCACAGCACACGAAATCAGAGCATCCCCCCTGCCCCTCATTCCGAGGGGACTGCAGTTACTGCAGCTGCCTGAAGGAGACCACAGAGGAAGAACAACACCACTGACAGCACTAAACTGCTACAGAGATGTAAGCAGTAAAAAACTCTCCTGAGAGGTCCAGTGCAAAGCATTCAGGGCTGAGGAAAGTCATCAGGAAAGGGATTGACATCTTCCACAAGGAAAACATTAAAAATAGCCCCTCCACAAATCAGTAAAAATTAAATTGTTGCCTCAGTGGTATCATTCTTTCATGGCAGCCGGCACTTCAGAGGTTTCTTTGTCTTGTATATATTTTATGTGTTGTAAAAAACACAAAGCCATAATGTTGCACTCATTGGTTTGTCTTCCTGGAAAGGCAAGGCTGTTCTACTTGTCCCATCCCACCAGCACAAAGAACCCACCTTCTCAGCAAAAGCCCTGCAGCCCCAGGCTCCCCTGAAGCCCCAAGAGGGTGGAACTGTCTTTGGCCACAGGTGTCCAGCATGGACACCAGCCACAGAAACCCAGCAGGAGTAAAAGCACAGGAGCCCAGCAGTAATGAATCACCCAGAGATGGCAGAAAATGGTTGCACTGCTGCTCTGACTGAAAACAGGCCACTCTGGGAAGTCCTGCTCTTTTTCCCAGAGCTGGCTTGGGTATCTCCACATGGATTTTTTTCTCTGCTGTGTAGGCACAGGAGCTATGTCAGAGGAAATCTGGATATCTCTGGCTGGTGTGATTTCAACTGGAACAGTGGTGCAGCCACACCAGTGAACGTTCTCCACTCAGAAAAAAGCAGTTTGTGGGCAGAAGTGCTTTCTCAAAAGCCTTACTTTCCCTTCTGCTCCTCACTCCAAAGAGCCTCCACAGGAGATTTTGGTGTGCAGCAGCAGTGGCTTCCCAATAACCAATTTTCTTCAGTTTTATTTCACTGGCTGGTGAATATCAAACCACTCAGCTCATGTTTCTGTTACTTTGGAAGTGCAACTGTGACTTTTCTTTTTGGGCTGTCTTCCAAGTTTTTTGCTGTATAGTAAATGGTGAAGGTAGCAGGCCAATAAAGTCAGATGTTAAATGAGGCTTAGGGGTTTCCTTGTCATCATGGTGAGTTATTATCTTTAAACAAGTCTCATTATTGCCATCTCTTCCTGGGGGGCATGCTGGGAAAGAAAAAGAGTATTGATAATAATGACCTGCCACTGCTTTTGTTTTCTTTCTTGTCTGCTGCATGTGAACATAATTCCTGACCACGACATTTCTTGAAGAGATTCCGTTCATTTACGAACATCCCTGGTGACAAGCCCAAAGGATAAAAAAAAATTTCTTCTTCCCCTTGGCTACAACAGAAAGAAGTAACAGGGGAAATCTACACTTAATGGCATTTACTGGAAATTAGATTTTGGAGATGTACAAGATTATTTTTCTTTCTCTAGTTGTAGAAAATGTGGCATTTTAACAACAGAAGGAGCAGAGGGTTCACAACACTGGCAAATTTTACAGATGTCAACAGAAATTCAAACTCTCTGTTCAGTCCTGGTTTCTCACAGTTACACTTAGGGTAGAGGGAGGGCATCTCATTTCCCAGAACTGCTGTTGTTGAAGATCTGCTTCATCCTGTCACCAATTCACAGTGGAATGTCTGCAACAGCAGCAGGATGCACCATCAGCATGGACACTGGGGGTCAGGTTTAGCTCCAGCTTGCCAAGAGGCAGAGGGCTCCTGAACCCTCTGGGTTTTATTGCCTGCTTTAACATACCACTAACACTTCACTAACATTTGTAAGTTAAAACCATTTTATAATAGCACATTTTTGGTAATAGTGAAGCTGTCTAAGAGGTCCTAATGGTGATTCCCTTTTTGAGACAGAGGAATTTGTTTGCTTGCTACTTCAGCCACTTTACAAATTCCCAGTGTCAAATGAAGCAGCTTGGATTGCTTTTAAAGGAGGCAGACTGGGGCATTAAACACATAGAAGTGCTGTAATGGTTAAGAGGGCCTATGAAAACATACTTTAGATGTCCCTACCTGTTTATTTTAAATTGAAAGTCGTTATTCATAGCTACGAAAAGGGGAAAAAAAAAGGATTATCCCATTGTGTTATAATCCCTATTCAAGGATTTAACACATAGAAGTTCACAGGAGGAAATTTATGCCTCTCATCATTTAGACAGGAGTAAGAATTGTGGGAGCAGTGAGTATAAAACAGCACAGTTTGGAGGGTTCAGGATTTATGGGTTCCATCAGATAACAGAGAGTGGGAAGGAGAAATCAAGTGATGCCACAGGAAAACCAGTGTTCACACAGCAGAGGCTAAACTACACATTAGAGAGGCACAGATCACATGATGGGGAGCATGTATAAATATATCATACTCTTATATAAAACATTTCAGTGTGTTTTTTTGCTTCTGACACTTCAGTGGATTTCTATTAACTCACAGCTAATTGGCTGACAGCCCCGAGCTTTACATTTTGTGCCTACCATTGAAATAGCTATGAATTATAACAACTAACCATAGGTTATGTCATATCATATTACTTTGGTCTGACATACAAATCATAAATCCTTTTTTTTCCCCATTGCCACATCCATGATATATATATTTCCTATTTGTACTTGGCCCTTCACAGCTGGCAAGCAAGTTCAGTGGCACTTGACTCTTATCCTGTGGTTAATATCTCAGTGAAAAGCTTGTTCACTGGGCTGTAACAGAGCCTTTTTGGTGATGTTCTAGCTCAAATCCTGGATGAACAGTAAAATATATAAATGAGACTAAATGACACCGAGGTTAAAAGCCAGATCCTAAGTTATAGTTGGAAACAGGGGTAGGTGTGCACATCTTAGGGTTTTACAAAAGTTCTCTTTTACTGTGATCTAGCTTCTCATATACAATTGTTTCTAAATGTAGAAACTATGAGACATTTTCAAATTTCAGTGTTCATATAATCAGACTCCAGTACCCATAGCAAAAGATACCCACAAGATTTGGGGATTTCTCTGTTGCCTCCAAGAAGATTTTGGATCCTTCATTGAGGCACATCCTTTCAGAATGAAACCATTGCTATCCATGTCAAAGCAACTCCTGGTACAGCTTGGATAAGTCTACAGAAAAACAAGCTGCTCTTCTGATAGCGGATATGCTTACAAGTTTTACCCCTAGAGAAATCACTTCTTAATTTTCTTTCAAATATCAATAAAGAAAACCCAAAGGAAGAAAAAATGTTCACCACCCCAACCCAAGAAACGTGTCAAGAACTGAATGTAGATATTTTTATAGTGAGAATTGTGCCTCCCACAGAGGCAGTACAGCAGCCTGCTAATACAGTGCCACAAAGAGCAAAGCCTGTGGTGTCATGGTACAGCAGAAATGAATCTGACATCTGTCCTGACAACCAGGATTTTGACAGAAGGTGGGCATAGAAGATAGAAAGGAGATTAAACTCCTAAAACAAAAGCACATTCCACCAGTGAAAATCCAGAGAGAGCCAACATGTAATCTGTGTGTGGTCTATGGCTGCAGAGCATCTTGAGCCAAACCTTTTCCAGCACCACCACAAACCGTTGATTCCAGTATTGGCTGAGGAGATGAATCTGTGATTAAAAGTAGACAAATATGAACATAAAAGAGATTATGAAGAAGAAGGCAAATTATGAAAAGGAAAACAAGCCACTCTGATAGCAAGAATAGATTCCCTGCAGCTTATTTCATAATTTTTATTTCCTGTCTAGATTCATATCTACAGTACACAAAGCTTATCTCACTCTTGGTGTCTCTAGAAAACAAAGAGTCAGTTGGGGGAGAGAAGGTTCCAAAACTCATTTCACATCCTGCCCTCAAATTTCTGCCCCCAGACAGTGTTTCCTGTCTCCATCACCCTCAGTGTCGAGAATGATCCAGCCAAGTCTACAAGTAACCCAGCAAGCTGTGCAGGAACTTCCACAGGGTCCTGCTGAATTTCTCTCACTAAATGGTAAAGAGCAATCCTGACATGCACATAATCATCTGCATCCAGACCCTCACTTTCAAACAGCTTTTTGGAAGACCAGAGGACCACATGAACCCACCACGGTACGAGCTTTGTCAAACTGGACCTGCTATTATTAATATTTTAGCCTAGCTTCCCCCAAAACTGTTGAAAAAAACACCTTCTCTCTGTTCCCCACTCAAAAGAGGAGGTCTCAAGGGACATGATGTGCACCAACCCTGCATGCTGACTGCTGAGGAGGGACCCAGGGTGCTGTCACAGCCAAGCTGGCAAACATGCTGCTGCCTGGGTGTCTCCACACAGCTGCTTGCAGCATTGTAAGAGAAGAATTGAAATAAAGAAGCCTGTTACAAAGAGCAAACCTCTGCTTTTATCCTACACACCCACCACAAATCTCTTGGCACGAATCACTTAAACTTTGCCCATGTTATTCTGCGTGCTATCTAAATCCCTTTGGACAAGAGCCTTGAAAAATGAGCAAAGGAAAATACATGTAATGTACTGAGCTTGAACCTGAACACATGGATCCCTGGAACATCAGCAGGACAATTTCACCTGCAGCTGGACTATCCTTCCTTCCTTGCAAGAGAAGGCAGGCCAACAGGATCAGATGCTTTTTGCTTTGCCCATGAACACTTTTCTAACCCACATCTGTTAGTTTTCCAGTATATGATGCTGCATGGCACCTCATACACACTTAAACAACAGAATACATGGAATTTGACTATAGTGGAAACCTGACTTGCAGAATACTGTCTGTCACAGAGGAAAAAAATGTGTTTGTCATCACTGTGTGGGAATCAGCCAATGCTGCTTTTTTAATGACTTTTTTAAAACTTGTTGTTTAAACAACTTAAGTAGTTGTACAGAAAAAAAACTCAAAACAGCATTCTTGTCTTAAACAGAACTGTGATGCTTTCCCCCACTGTTTGCAAGTTAGCATTTAAATTGCAAAGAATGATAGACATTATTGTGAAGGAAATACACAGAGAAACATAAAGGCTCCTTTCCTACACTTCTACTTCTTACACACCATAATAACAATAAAAAAAGAGTCAAACCCTTTTACCTTCAAACTAGACAGATAAATGCATGCAACTGCAGCCTGCAAGTGGCTTAATCATACACCAACAACTGCTCCACATGTTGGAGTTTGGAAATCATTGTCTTTTCACCCAGACAAAACCACAATTGTTTGTGCATTTATAGCACTCTTCAGCAAGTATTTCATCATGCACCTTTCCTTTGGAAAAGGCTGTCCAAAACTCTATATTTAGCCATCACAAACACGCTAGTTTTAATCTTCTTGGCATAAATGTAGAAGGCTGTCATCTCCTGAGAATCAGCTGGGATTCTGCCTCGATGTTTTTTCAAGTGATAAAGCAAAACTCTGGCATCTTATCTAGTGTTGAACTAGCAGAGTGTTAGCCACATGGGAAGAGGACTTTAAACATTCATTAATGTTTTAAAAAAGGGTCATGAAACGCAGTCAAATGACTGTGCCCGAGGTTAATTTATGTTTTCACAACTTTATACAGCAGGATGACTCGATAGTTTGTCTTCATGTTCTGGCTGTGAGAACAAATCTGGCTCTTCAGTTTGAAAACAAAGTGTTAGAGAACAACTAAAGCATGCAGGCAAAATGCAGCACTGAGCTCTTCAGGCACCCAGTTAGCACCACTGCCTCTGAAATAAGGAAAATTGGGCAAATTTTCTATATTTACTGTTGTATTGTAAAGTTGCAAGAAAAGAAGATAAAAAATGCATCCTCAGTTGACTGAGAAACTGGCCTAGACTCCTTGAGACAAAAATTCCGCAGAGTTTAGGGGTGTAACACCTACATGACAGCAGATGTGCTCCCAGATTTCTTGGATAACCCTTCTCCAGGTCACAAAGGACATGAGAGCCACCTCAGCACCTGGCTGTGTTTTTACAGGCACATGAAATGCCTGGTTTGCTGGGGCATGCCACTGCTGTCTGGGCACACCTCAGACCAGGAGCTGCTACAAAGCACAGCCAGCCCTGGCCAATCCCAGTCACAAGAATCTAAAATCCATGTGAGAAAGCTGTTTTTTCTTAAAACACATATTTCAGTTCACACAGAGCTAAGGACACTTGTTTTTCAGAGAAAGGAATCTGGTTTATCTTAAACATCATCCTGCTCAACTTAAGACATTCCTAAAATGGTGCCTAAGCCCAAACTGGCCCTGAAGTCAACACTAAACTCTGCCCATACTGTGGCAGATGCTCAGCAAGGCAATGTACTTCTAGTGGACTCCTTTACATGAAATACTGATTTCCTTTTCCTCACAGACATTTTCCAGTTCTTTGATTCATTTTTTTTTTCAAATCACATATTCAGGAAAATAGAATCCTTTTAAGTACATCACCACAGAAGTATAACACAATAACTTATATGGAACATTAAGCAATAGAGAAGTTATAATGGGAACTTCTCTCTACTTTTCTTGTCAACTGCTCTGTGAAGCTGAAAGACAGTAATTTTAAAAATCCACAAAGGTAAATATGTCACCACTCAAAGAATAATAAGCCTATGAAATCTTATGGAATGAGTATCATTGAGACAAAAAATAAGCCAAATTCCTTAAAAGGGAACAGATGTTTATTTCAATGAAAAGAACTTTTAGAGATGCTACAAAAAGATCCAAAAAGTAAAGTTTTGGAAAGGATTTAATGCATTGTATCACAAGATATGGTAGCCACAAGTAAAAGTGAAGCAGCAGAAAGAAATATTTCCTGTGAAAGCAATTACCACAGTGTTTCTCATATCTTCTCCTAAAGTAACCAGCACTGGCCACTGGCAGAGAAAGATATTAAATTAGATTGATTTCTGTTCTGCTTTAGCACAGCAATTTCTCCATTTCATCTCCCTCACCCTTTTCAGTACTGGGGATTTAACTCAAAAACCATCTTGTTCACAATGGTAAGCAGAAAAGCTCCTGTTACTCCAGTTAAAGGATGGCATGATTTTGTCAGGGAAGAACACTAACAAACATTGAGATTCAAAGAAAAGCACATAAAAAAATATTAAGATATTTATATTAAGAATGAAAAATACTAGGGCAGTTAATAATATTTTTCATTTTCTGATTTGTCATGTGATTAGCAGCTCATGTAGATTCTCAATTTGTCTGTGTTACTTTCTGGGAATTCAAACTTTATCCTTCATAGACCAGGACTTCTAAAAACTGTTTGTACAGCAGCCTGATAAATTGGACTGGGGCACAGAGTTTATTGCTGCTGATTATTTTTCATGCTCACCTGGGCCATGTGAATGCATGGACAGCAGGGGGATGTGGCACAGGTGGGGCAGTGCTCTGCTAGGGATGGGGAAGGACAGGGCTGTGCCCTTCCAAAGCAGCTTTTCATGGTGGTGGAGCATGGATCAGATGTTATGATTATTAATACCAGATATTATTATTATTATGATTATTATGATGATGGTGATGATGATGATGATGATGGTGATGAGACATATTACCTATGTCTCTTGGTCATGTTTATTAAAGGGTCTTTTTCTATGGATATCTATGTGAAAAGCCAGCTGCATTTGCCATTGAAGACCAAAAGCATATTTATCAGTACCTGGTCAGCACATTATCCCAGGAAGAGCAGAAAAACTCCAAAGAGTGTGGCCAAAACAGGGAGGAAAACTGACAGAAATCAACCCAGGTAACAAAAGTTTCCCTCCACCCTCTCTCCAAGCCAAACACAAGATACCTGCCCACCTCTGAATTGATGGTGATCCAGGTCCAGCTGTGCAGTCCCAGCTGTGGGAGCAGCACAGGGCCTGCAGCTCCATGGGTGCAGTGACACCACATCCCATGGGAAAGTTCACACCATGGAAGAATTTTTTCCCTCCACATCCCACTTGCAGTACTGATCCTGCAGGAAAATCCCTTGAAATCTTGTCTAAAAACAACATTCCTTTCCCAGTTTTGATTCACAGGTTTCATTTCTCAGGACAGGGCTTTGAAACTACTTTTTTTTTTTGGTTCACAAAACCACAAAAAAAAATTGCCACTTGAACTTGGACAAAATAAACAACCCTCTTACCTCTGCACCCTCGCATACCATTACAACTCAGGGTTATAACAATCACATCTCAAATTATTAGAAATTTCTTCAACCCTGTATCCCCTTGGGGCTTGTTTTATATGAACCCTTTGTGTGGTTCAGGTACAGCAGCTGAAACAGCTGAAATCACTCAGACCACAGAGAATAATATTTTTATTTTAATCTTTCAAAAGGTCAGTAAAGCTGAACAGGAGTAAATTACATTGCTAAAAATGCATTGTCTGTCAACACAGCACACCTTCCCAACAGCTGCTTTCCTCAGTTTTGCTGTCTATTCAGTGCAAAAATTCTGCTGGGTGGGACATAATAGGTTTGTTTTTATTTAGACTATATTTCAGAACTTGTGGGAAGCAATAGTACCTCTTTTGAAAGGGAGACCTCCCCCCTCCTTCAATAATACATAAATATTTTCATTTACAGTAATTCTAGTAAAATACTTGATTTCTATCCTGCCTCACCACCAAATGACAACAGCCCTAAGCAAATGACTATGGGAAAATCTCTGCCCTCAAAACAGAATGGAAACTGGCTCCTAGTCCAGTCTGCTCTTAAATACCTGAGCAGCAGCAGAGAGATTGGACCTCTGAATGCTTATTTTGCAGGAGGTGTTTTCACTGCAAACACAGCCCAGGGTTTGGCATGACTGCCCTCAAAGGCTGCAGGGCAAGCAGGCAACAAAAAGGGCACCTGTGCCCTGCTGCCTTTCCCCCTCCACCTTCTATCCCTCCTTCCCCCTGGAGCCTGAGGATGAGATAATGTCAGTTTAGCTGGCTGATCTGGCAGGACACTATCCCTGCACAATCCACAACAGCTTCCTGCTAGAACAGGGACCTGCAGCA
Organism: Peucedramus taeniatus; assembly: GCA_013400575.1. Lineage (NCBI taxonomy): Eukaryota > Metazoa > Chordata > Aves > Passeriformes > Fringillidae > Peucedramus > Peucedramus taeniatus. The sequence goes on along the minus strand of WBNO01027815.1, from coordinate 18,465 downwards.
ATCCCTGGACCTGCAGGCAAGGGGCAGCAGCAGCTGGACCACCCCTGTTAAGTCAGCTCCTGTCAGACCCACAACCTGTCCCCAGGAAACCCAAGGCACCTGCTTTCTGTCCAGTCCCAAACACACAGCATGCTGCAGCCCAGCCTCAAGTGGTTTTCAATAATCCTGCACTATTCTTAACTGGAGATAAAATAATGTAGCCACACTGCCTGGCAGAATAGCTCTTTCCCTTCCCTATGCATAGCTGCAGTGAAGAAAAGCTTAAAATAGAATTATTGGGGTTTTTTTATATTTGATATGAGTCTCTCTAATGCAAACAATGTTTTGTCAGCTTATACTGAGTGTGATGGCAACAAGGGCTTCTTCTGTCCTGGAGACTCAGCATAAAGCTATTAAATGTCATCAGTAATGAAAATCAGAGAACTTCTGTTTACCAGTTAAGATCAACACTTGTTAAGGGGGATATTTCTGTATGAAAGCAGCTGTGAAGTCATGTTTTAAAGAAGGTTTTGTTTTGACAGATCTCTATCTGATGATATATTGTTATATATGAGAATTTCTAGGCTGTCTCACACAAATATACCTTGCCAAGGTATGCAGTAACTCAATTAAACTTTTAAAGAAAACTAAGAAGTTATCTATACTGAAAGCTAGAATTATAAAGTTGATGAGGTTTGTCTACATTCATGCAAAGCTGTACAAAAAAGTGCATAAAGAGATTGGAAAAAGGCCTTCAAAAGACCAAAGCTGACATGTGAATGTTGTCCTCAGATTTATACTGCCATTGCCATATAAATCAGCTGCAATAATGTGCACACAAATGCATTTGCTAATTAGCAACTTCTCTTCCTCCCTAAGCTGCTCACTTAAAAGCTGGCACACCCTTTAGACACGAGCAAATGAGGTGATTCATATTCCCATGGAAAAGTGTCTTTGCATTTGTAATGTCACAGAAGTAGATCTGCTCTCCTGCTGCTTCTGCAATGCAGAGCAGTTTCAACTCTCAGTTTGAAAACATCTTCATATTTTCTGCTGTTACAGAAATTACTCAAAGTAGAAACTAGAGAAAAACAAAGAATTCTTCTGTGAGCCTTTTGCTCATCAGTTCCCACACTATCTGAAAAATGATTCAATGACTATTGAATCAGCACTTTAGATTTTTCTGGACCATGCAGGTTCTCATAATTGTTAGAAGCAGCAATGTGTGGGCCTCATCTGTGCTGAGCTCACATCCCCAGGACAGGGCATGCAACACTCACAGGACAATTTGAGAACTTGGATATGAGGGGAGAAGCATCATGAGATCCCACAGACCTCCAGGAGTGATTACAGCTGAAAATCCTCACTTTCAGTCCTAGCAAGGACTTTGCCTCCTATCCTAGTGGGAGAATCACTGCAGCTGGCTGCCCAGCTCCAAAACCCCTACCTACTTTTTAAAGTAATAATATTATACAACAAAATTTTTACCAAAACAAATTTCCAATATCCCAGGTCTCAGAGTGAGAAAACAATACTTCATTCAAATGTGCCTATTTGCTTTTTTTTGTTTTTAATGGTATTTGTATACATATTTGGCATATTTGGTTTCTACAATGCATGCATATTTCAGGCTAAATAAGTGGCTAAACTATTTAGTGATAAACAAGGCCAACGGAGTATCTAATTAGCACCTGAGGAAGTGAAACTTTCTCATTTAAGAGCTAAAATTGAAAGAAACATTTAAAAATGGATCCTTTCTTAGCTAGAAATGTTTTTATGACATTCTATATTTTGTATTACACACCAGGAATTTACATTGTCACCAAAGATATGTGTAGACTGTCTAGATAAAAGTCCTTTTCTATGCAGGTATTTATTCTGTACAGTAAATTAAGTTAATCTACTTGTCAGTTGCTATGCATTACAGAATAATTGCTTTTAAAGCAGGGAAATATTTGGGGGGGGCTTGTATATTTGTTTTCTAACATTTTTAGAGCTTGAGAAAATGTGACTTGAAGAACAACATTAAAACATCACTAATCTAACACTCACACAAATAACATTCCATAAATTGATGTTGTCACAAATACGTTCATATCTCTCTGGCTTTGTAAAAAAAAAAAAACCCTTGACATTTTCTTGTGCTGTTTCCTAACAAACAGCTCAGCAGTGAGCCAGGACAGCACCACAGAGAGCAGGAACCAAAGCACAGCAGCTCCTTTATCATAGGAAACAGTAATTGTGAGAAAATGGTCTAATTCTCATGGCAACAAGACTCTCATAACCAAAACAAGTAAGAGGAAAAGTGAAGTTTAGGGAAGGACTTTGCTTGGAAGGTTGGTCAGTTGAGGGAAGGGCCCTGTCCCCCAGCAGTGCTCAGCAAGGGCAGCACAAATGCAGTGAAATTTGTGTTTATATTTGGTTTGCTGCACTGACAGGCTGCAGAAAGAGCCCATTGAAAGCTCTCCTTTGAAAGCTTATGTTTTCACTTTAAATAACAAATAGACTCCAAAAAGTTTTTTCATAATTCCTTAGGACTATAAAGTCAAAAGAAAAATACTGGTTTTTTTTGTTCGGGTTTTTTAAATTAAGTTTGCCAGGTATTTCCACTTACATATAATATTTGTTCTTATCTGTTGAGTAAAATAATAAGACCCTCTTGAAAGTTTTTTTTTTTCCACTAGTGCTACAACACTTCAACATTTAATAATTTTAAAATCACAATTCACAATAGTTCACAGAATTACTTGAAATTAATAACACTACCCGCTGGTGAATTAGTGCTGTTAAATTAAAAACTGTGCCATGCCAGCCCTAGAAACCTGCCTCCTGCCTACATGGGAGCAGATAAGGAATTACTTCATTTAATCTAATTACAGTGCTGTAAAAGAAAAGAGAAATGAGTTCTAAATATTGCAAAAAAAATGCTCTGTTTCCATTCTCTGATAGATGGAGACATCCAGGAAACTGTGTTTTTATCATCTCAGATGTAACTGGCTTACTCTCCTTTCCCCTTGCCACTGTTCACTGCTGAGATGTATTCATTAGAAAATTGCACCTACACCATTCTAATGTTTTAGAATAATGGGGGATTGCTGTTTGTTTCAGATGTTTATGTCATTTTAGCTAACACATCTATCATCCCCAGGCACAGCTCCCAGGGAAGGACTGTGACAACAAGAGAGATATGTTAAGCTCTTGTTCCATTCTGGTTCTAGGTAGTCTTGCATGCAGTTCTTTGATAAACAACGACACTGGGAACTCTTTTTGCCAGTTGTTTGCTTTGTAGGTGAGCTGCATAACAAAGGTGACTGCCTGGTCCTCACAGCAGTCTTATTACTCATATCCCTTCCAGATTTTTTTTGTAAAAATGTTTTCATTTTATCCAATCTTCTTTCCCATTGTGACCTTCAGAGCTTTTTCTTTTTTACTTTTTTTTTTAATCTATTCCTAAATGGAGCATCTTAAAATGTAAGTCTACTATATGGCTATGCCATATAGTAGACTTACATTTATAATGTAAGTCTATAATGTATAGTTTATATAATACTGTAATGTAAGTTTATAATGTATAGTTAGTGAGTCTAACTCAGGGTGCCAAAAGTGTAATAAAAACCAATTTTGAAAGTTCATTTTTCACAGCTCCAATATCTTCCCACAACACTTTTTCATTTAGGTGAAATCATGGCCAACTACAGAATTCACCATTTAGTACACAGCCTCAGTGGGCACTACAGCTGTTACAGATGAGCTGTACTCATTTTCCAAGCAACAGGATAGAAACTTTTCCCTTTTAAAATAATTGGAAGAGCAATATTTCTTAGGTAACATCAGTGTACCTGCACTGTCTCACAAATACCACTGGAACACCTCACATGCAGCACACTTGCCAGTTCCCAAGGTTTTTTTTCCCTTGGATCAGGGGTAAAGGACTCTTTGTCCAAACTCCAGTGGCATGTACAGAGTATGGGCACTGAAGCTGCATCTCCTAAGTCAAAAGCTGGAAAAAAAAAGAAAAAAGAAAAAAGAAAAAAAAAAAAAGAAAAAAGAGTATTTTTATAGTTCATAGCTATACAAAAACAAGACTATAAAAGGCACCTTGCTGATTTATTGCCACTTAATCTGGCCTATTTCTACTGAGAAAGAAATATCATTTCTCTGCAAATGTTTGTTCTTTATTTAGGAGCAAACATTCAAAGGAATGCTGGCTGAGCCTGACATACAGTTGCTATGCTATTTGCTTATCTACCAGCTACATCTTTTCTGGACCAAAAAACCCCCTTTTCTAACGTATAGCATACAGGTAAATTTTTAATAAGCAGTCCTATTACCCCTGATCGATTCTCTCTTGTACCCATCTTCTCTAATTTTGATATCTTTAGAGCTGATAAATGTGCCAAGGTCTTCCCCAAAGTATTACTGTGATTTTGAGTCTCTCCACCAGCCATATTTGCATACTCATGCAGATCTGAGTGCTTTTTCTGCTTCCTTGCCCCCTTTTATAGCTCCCTCACTTGCAGATTGCAGGCAATCTGCGAGGTTGTGTGCCAAGCATTCAATTGTGATAGATCCCAGTTTGGTGTGATATACACAGAGGGCACCCATCATGGCTTCTCCATATAAATTACATCTCAATTGTATGGAGATAGAACATAAATCATTCATTCAAAAAGTCATAGGTGAATAAATGGTGTTCTTAACAATAATATTTTCGCTTTGGTGAAAATTAAAAAGTCTGTGTTCATATGTCACCCACACACAAAAGTTTGCATTCAAGCCTAGACTGAAGTATTTATTTGTCAACACACTGATGTTTGATGCAAATCTAGTGCAATAGAACATCAATTTGGTTTGTAAGTACTCTAGATTTCATTGTTGATACATAAAGGAACTTGTGGGAGCAGTGCATCACCAGGAGAAAGGCAGAAGGCACCACTGGTTTTAGCTGCATGAACCTGTATGAAGATGCCAGCTGATGGCTGGTCAAATTTGGCTTAAAGATCCAAAAATATTATCCTTGCAAGACATTGATTAGGTCTAAAATCCTTAAGTTATAAATTTCATTTAACAACAATGCAGGTTTTCAGCTCCAATTCTTCTTCCACGTTCACCCTCCACCAAAAAGACCACTTCAGACAGTGCATCCTAAACAAGTGGTTTATTTTTCCTTTCATCTGTCACGTTTAGCAAAATCAAAAAAGAGCAAAACTCTAAACCTTTGCACATAAATAGGCTTCACTAAATCATCTCATTACTGAGGAACCACACCAATATCCATTACATTTATTAGATCAGACTAACACTGAAAATCTAAATGTGGCATCCTAGTGATGTAATCTAATATTATTACTGCTTGCATTCTTCCTCTCATGCCTCTCAAACTCTCCTAAAATGCCATTTCACATGTAAAGTTTTAATATTACAAAAATGCCTGTTTGATCTAATTTCCAGAACCAAAAATTACTTACTGTTCTCATTGCTTAATATGCTTCCCCAAAGACTAAAAATAAATTTAATTCAAAAACAGCTATGAAAAGTATTGTTAGATTTTTTTTTCCTCTTTTATTAGCATTTTCCATTAAAGACATGCAAGGTCTCCAGTTTTACAAGAGCTGTGTGCCACTCCACTGAGCCCACATCCTGCAGCAGCACACGCTGTTCGTGACTTAAGTACCTCTTTATTTCTAAAGCCATCAACAATTATTAAACTCTGTGAGAATAAATCTCCTTATTAGTATGAAGATTAGAACATCTCAGGTGCAGAAAAATGTCAGCTGCTTGTCAGGAGTCATTTTGAGTGTGCTGTCTTGACCCATTCCCAATTTAAAAGCCTGTTCCTGTGGAACAGGACAGATAATGAATGCAGCATGAAAACAGCCAGCAAATGAGCAATACAAGAAATTTGTCTTTCTAATTGAAAGAGCATAAGCTAAAATTATAGTACATTAGCTAACTATCCAAAGTGCTAGAAATGCCATGAAAAACAAATAACTTCATCTTGGAGGGTCTTCCTCAGAGGAACAGGGAACTGAGCGCTGCAGGATAAGCCAGAGGAAAAGCAGCAGGGTGAGTTAAGGTCACTTTTATTTCCAAATGAGAAGCCTACATAGGCTGCTAACTTGGTTTGATTTGTTTTAAGCCTTCCTGAATCATCACATAGATAAAATCTTAATGATTCTTTCATTCAAGCAGACTTAGAAGTATCAATTTTAATACAGAGAATTTTCCATGAAATAATTCTGCCACATTGCACTGTCCTGAGGACAAAAGCATTTGGAATTGTGTAAAGGGATCTACTGGCTTTGGTTTTATTTCTGAACCTCAGGAAGACATAAAAGTTGGGAATGAAAGCAGTGAATTTTAACAGAACTTTAGTGATTGCAAATCTACTAATGAGGGCAGAATGTAAACATATTCATTAAATTTGATAGTGCTGCACAAGCTACTGTAGCAAGGGAAGCTGGAAGATTTGGTGACCATGATATTATTCTACAGGACTTGGAATAATTATGGTACCATAGAAATGAATGGCAACTTAAGTATACTTTTGAGATAAAACTTAAATAAAAACATTGGTTACATGATATTTATTTATTGTTTAGGCTTTTCCTTCTTAAAACACCACTCTATAAACAAGTGTGTCTGATACTGTAAGGGAATAAGCCTTGTCAAATGTCCCTTTAGTAATAAGTACATAGGGAAAACACCATTAGAATGACTTCATAAAGTGATTTAGGGGAGAAGATTTGGACTAGGACTGCACTGAGGTCACAACAGTGGCAGGAGGGTACTGCTGTCAAGAAGACATGCTAAACAACCATCATTTCTAAAGTCTTCTGTTTCACCAGTTTCAAAAGTGGGTGGCTCACTGTTCTCTGACAAAGCTTACAAGGAAGCCTCCTCATTCTACCCTTAGGGGTAACCCTCCAGTCTTGTCTTTTCAGATTTTAAATACTCTTGGCTTTTACATTTTTGACGTTCACTTTCTGAAATAGCTTCCCAGGTGTTTGAGCCCTGCTTTCACAGGACAGTGATATGTGAAAGGAGGATATGTTTTCCATATGTGCTCATACCAGCCCCTTATATAACTGAAGGAATGTTTTGTTCAATCCTAGAATAATACTTAATGTTGAATATAGTTATTTTTATTTTGGAGCTGCCAGCAGACCTGTAAAATCATTCATCCACACAGCAGTAGTGCTTTAGTGCCTCACCTCTTCCCTGCACCCCATTCATCTTCTGTGAGGCTGATAAACATGCCTGCTCTCAAAGATATTATCAGACACTGCTAAAACACCCCAGGATTCAGCCCAAACACAAAANAAAAAAAAAAAAAAAAGGTTCTGAGAAATCAATTAAAAAGGCCACTTTATCTCTGGCTGACATTCTGAGCAGATACAGCTGCAAAGACACTGGCAAGAGAATTATGTCAAACTCTCCTGACAGCTCTGACAAGACTGCCCAGGGTGAAGCAGCTCTTTTAAACTTCTTGTGCAATAACTTCCTCCTTTGACTGCAGCATCTGAGAATGCTCAGAGGGATTCACTGGGTAAGACAAGCTCAGAAGTCCTGCCACCCTTTCTGTAACTCATCTCCTGCACACCCCTTCCTGGAGACCTGAATTCAGCCTTAACATCCCAGAGGCAGAAGAAAAAGAGCTTTTCTTGAACATTAAGATACTTCCCTTTGCATTGGTTCTGCCACAGAGGCTGTGGGATTTTGCAAGGAATGTCTGTCTGCACATCTGACACCCACTGCAATCACAGTCACTGTCAAGCCTCTGTGATAAAGCTGCAGGAGTAACACAAAGGAGAACAAAAATAAATATGATTGAAGAGGTTGTACTGACGTGCAGAAATCAACACGTGTCCCCTTCAGACAGGAATACAGAGCTGATCTGCATTTGGTGCTACCTTATCTAAAAAAATAGTAGGACTTCCCCCTAATACTTGAAAATTGGAAAAATACTAACAAATACCTAAAACCAGAGACAGAATGCCTAAAACTTCATCATTCCTAGGAAAGTTATGATTTTCTGAGAGCTCTGAGAATACTAGTTAGATTTTTAATTTCTTTTATCTGGTCCCTCTTTCAGCTCTAGTCCTACTCTTGTGAGGAGCTGGCATTAGAGACTTATGTGTAACTTCCAGAGCTTCTGCTGCTATTTTAGTCTGTAAAATCAGCATTATCCCACCTACAATATTATTTTTGGGTGCTTATTTGGGACCTCTGCTTTTGTGATTGCAGTTTTATGTCATTGCATCTAAAGACATTCCAGAAGAATTCCAAAGTCTCCTCCCAGCACCTGTATAAGGTGTATGTCAGTATTTTTATGTGAAAAAAATGTTACACATAGGTGCTACCTCACTCTGCTGAAAATACTGAACAAAGGCCTTTCTCCTATTATTTATTGTTTAGTGACAATGCCATTACACATTCTGGTTTTGTTTTGTTTTTTTTTTTTTTTTTTTCTGTAAGACCTCCTTTACATTCTTTGAAACTACACATAGCTTTTGTAACCAGTCAAGACCAATAAAACTGTCTCCCCTGCAGTGAGGCATGATCTTGTCATGCTGAATTCAAGAGCTGCAGAGAGCACTGCCTGGCCCAAGCCCACCTCCCCAGATATTACAGGATCACATGATATTAATGCCATTGAAAGAGAGAGGATTTCATTTTACAGAGATGATGCTTGATTTCCTTCAGCCACATTTAAAATGACCTGCATTTTGTCTTCAAGTTGAGCACTTTTATTTGCATTAATTCATCTTAAAGTAACAGGCACTTGTTTCAGGAAAACATCATTTCAGATCCCTCAAAAGGAACAATTTTTATTATATTTTCCATTAACCATAAGTCTTTTGGTAGCACAGTATATGTATGTATTCAGTAGGGAAAACATTAAACTGGAAAACATTAATTCAAAAAGCATTATGTTATATTATAGAACATTAGTAAATGAAAAAAAAAATCCCAAGGAAATAATAGGAAATGAATAGGTAATAATAATTACAGTACTCACACCACCATTAAGTAGAAACATATCAATAAGAAACTGCAACATAACTATTCATTTATGAAATACACTCAGTGTTTTAATGCTATAGTGAGCATATGGCAATTATCTTAGCAGTTAAGGTGAATTTCAGCTATTGAATATCTCTTAGTTAAAAATTGTCATTGGATGCATTTTAAAGTAAACACAATGAATATGGCACCTAAGCTTCCTGTTGTAGAGTTGGTAGGAGAGCTCCATACATGTTTCTTTTAGATAATGAAGGCAGTTTTGAATTAATAACTCAGCCATTTCACAGAGGTCAGCACTCTACATTTACAAAATGCATTAGATTCAATCATGCTAGAACTATATAATTACAGGTGATTTTACAGTTTTTTGTTTCATTTCTCAGACCGTGATGGCACTCAGAGTAATTTAATTATTCACCTAATTATATAACATGGTTGTAATAAAGCATTTGGACTGCTCAGCAATGACAGCTGAGAACATAGTTCAAACATGTGATGTATGTACAGCTCTAAAATGACCCTACAATAAAGGAACATCTCTCAAGTTAAAACATTATCCACCTCTTAATCATCATGAGATATTTGACAAAGGCATAATAGCATAATTGGATTAAATAAAAGCCCAAACCATATTTGTCCATCTTGAAACCATTTTGGGATTTTTTTGTCCTATTTTCATCTCCCAGTGATGGTCCTGATTTAGGGACTGAGTCATTACAGCTCAACCACAGACAGGGCTTGCTAGTGGCAGAACTCTTCCAAGATACAGGAAATATTTGAACAGGATATATGCAATAAATGTCTGTAGAGGTTCAGCATGGAGAGTTCTGAACTGTGCTGTACAGTTATTTTCATCTAGCATCCCACAATGCCATTCCTCAGCTCTGCTGAGAAAGATGTTAAACTGGGCAGAATGCCACTGTAATGTGACTATACTGCTCATGCACTATCTGTGCTAACCCATTTACTGCAATTTATTTATCCTTTAGACAGCCCCACAAAGCCTGTAGGAACAGGGTCTTTGTGTTGGAGAACATGCTTCTCTTTCCACTTAGCAGGAAGAAAGGTTGTTGGTCACATCAAAGGTTTTATTCAAAACTCCAATAGACATGAGCACTCTGATTCACACAACTACACAAACAGGCCACATTAATCAGATTTAACTGGCCAAAACAGCCTCCTGGGGAATGCCATAGCGGGTACCAGCTCTGTGCTTTACTTTTGGCCCTTCCCTTGACTGCAGAATCTGCAGCTATGAACCACCCTTCTCTCAACACACCCTTCTCAAAGTGCAGGACAACTACTAGATCCACCTGTGATTTTGTGTTTGCTTTCTGTCTTAGAGATCAGTTATAACAAACCACAGAGCAGGGTTTGGTACTTAGAGATGCTTCTGTACCAGTGTTTCTCCTTGATATACAAGACTCAGTTTTGAGAAAAGAAAAAAAATCTTTCCAGATGCTTTCTGCTGGCTCACTCATCTTCCCCCTCCTTACACCCATCACACTAACAAGGACTCAAGCTGCAGCTTTGTGCACTGCACAGTCCTTTGGGTGGGTTAGTCAGGAGAGTGTGAACAGGGTATAGAGCTCACGTGGTTATTTCATGCATTCCAAAAGTTACTCAGCATTTTTAACACAGTTAAATTGCAACATCAGGTTCCTGCAGAGGGTCCCAGCAGACTGAAAGCTGTTCAGTCCAGTGGTCACATTGAAGTTGACCTCGCTGGTTTGTCTCTACATGGTATTTTCCTACCCTGCCTACTGCATGTATTTTGTTTCCTGCATTTCTTGGCTTAATGTGAAAAGAGGATGTGCATGTCTTTTCTTCTAGTTCTCACCAGAACAGGCTATTTTGAAATTTTCATTGATCACCAGGCAAAGAACACTCCCCTCAGCCTGCTCAGCTGCCCCTCTTCACAAAGTTTCCTTTTGTTCTGCTGCTACTGCAAGTCAGGTGTTTAACTGGAGTCAAATTAAAACCAGAAGATCTTCAGGGCAACATCCCAAACCAGCACAGCTCACAGGACTCTTCACTACCAACATGAGCAGTCAGACAACTCCCCATGATCTCGGCAGAGCAGGATGGGAGCAGGGTTAAGGTGCAAGGTATTTCACCTGGCAAGGGCAGGGACAGAGACAAGAGTAGAACACCAAAAGCAGTGCATGGCAAATTCAACATTGCCCTTGAAGCCTAAGCATTGAGAACATCATCTGATATCAGGAAAGCATTTTTCTGTCAGCAAACTCCAAAACACAAAGAATCACAATGACTTCTTGGGATTAACGCAAATTTCCTTCCTCACAGAACTGTTTGGTTTGTCAGGGTAAGTGTAAGATTGTTGACCAATAAGGTGAATTATCCTGCATGAAAAAAAAGGCTACTGGTTGGAAAAGTGAGATAAATTCAAATGAGACTTAATTCCTAGTAAAGCTCTAAGCTCTTGGATCTGCTCAAAAGAAAATATTTTGGCCAACAGTGATCTGGAAGCAAAAAGAATACACATTTGGAATGCAACACAACTGACTGATCCTGTGCATTTGTCACTTTCAAGAATTACTTAATTCCAAATCAAACTCTTACATTTTGGCTGTCTTTCAAATGCATGCAAAAAATGCCTGTAAAGGGCTAACACATTGTGGTTTTTCATTCTGAAAACAAACAGAACTGAGACATTTACAACCTTATCGGTGAGAGGGAATTGCCAGCTGGGGAGAAGTACTTGAAACTTACTGCAACAGAATGAAAAAACAGAGCTCCCACCTCTGGACATGATTTCATAAGGTTGTCTCAATCTAAGCAAGAAAGGATTCCTTTCTAATTAAAAAAATGTTCTGCATAATTGTGATAAATGGGAAATAAAGTGAGATTGAATGTGTTTAATCAAGTTAATCGTTCACAAGAGAAATACAAAGCTCCGTATTAAAAAAGATGGGTTTCAACTCCATATCAACTATTTCTGATGGTGATAAAATGTTCTGTGGAATAAACCAACTATTCCAATACTTTGGGGAAAAAAAAAATTAAAAAGGCATCCTTAAGCCCAAACTATCAAAGAATAGAAAAAAACAAGGTGTTTTGTGCTACATGGGAGCATTTCTGGCTGGACACATTTCACAGCATTCTTTGGCCCCAGCTTGGTAAAGGCAATTGTTTGTGCTTCTACTGAGCTCTAGCTCAGGCTACATTGGAAAGCAAGAGGTGAGCACAGGCTCCACATTCCCCCAGACATTGCTAGAGAAAGCTGATTTACAAGCAGGAAAAGGAAACTTGTACACATGTGCAGCTGCACAAACACAGGAAGGCCTTTGACAATATTCTGATTTTGGAGGAAAGCAAAAACGTATTTTTTTTCTTTCAACAATCCTGTGCAAAATGCAAAACTTTTATCTAGGACTGTAAACCACAAACATTCAAACAACTGGAAAAGCAACCTAGATTTTATTCTCCTTTTTAGAACTGGGAAGCAACATGGAAAAAAAAAGAGACAACTAAAAATGTGGAAGACATACTTCTAAACAGGCAAATAATACTCCCAGGACAGGAGGGTAGGGGGAAAACCTGCAGAGCAGAAACTTGACCTTGAGTCTCCTGCATCCCAGGTGACTGGTTTAACCTAAAACTACTCTCTCATACATGTTTTAGCTAAATGTTTTTTTAAACCTAGCCTTTGAAAACTGATTTCCCAACTAAAAGATTTCCATTGGAAGATTTCCAAGAAAGCTACACTAGAAATGGAACTGATGTCCAGTCATTTATGCACACACACGAGCACAAGGGAACATCTTCCATGAGACCAAGAGGCAGAGCAGAACTTGCTGCCACAGGTACAGGTGGCACTGACCATTCTCCAAAGCACCTGACGTGTGACAAACTGCTGTCAACCCCACATGTGACACTGACACAGCAACAGGAGCAAGCCACCAGGATTTCCAAAGCTGTCCTTGATCAAAGGAACCCACAAGTCTGCTCCACCAAGTTGTTTCCCTGGGGTTCATTAACACAAGAAAAACAGGGTTCAGGATTACTCAAAGTCATCTGTACCATAAGAGGAAACCTTATAGAAAAGTTTAATTCAGGGAAAATAAAAGGTTATCTTCTTGTGTGCCACGTTGGAAGGATAAATCATTGTCTCAGGGGCTAAAAGTCAGTCAGGTGATTTGAAAAGGCAACAGAAGCCAAGAGATGCCTTCAGCACTGGTGTTTCAGTGTGGCTTAGAGCACCTAAAGTGGGAGACAGCCCCACAGTCCCCAGCTCTGTCTTTGGCCAGGATCCAGCCCCCTCAGATGGGGACTCACCTTTCTTTCCAAGAAGGACATAAAGTCAACCCTGCACTAAGCAGTGACCCTGCTCCTCCTTCCCCTGATTTCCTCAGGTGTGCATGTACCTGCCATCACAGCAGGGCTTTAAAGAAAGAGCCTGCATCTGTTTCTATTGTAGATGGTATTGATTTTTCAAATTTTTTTTCATTAAAAATGCATTTGTAATGGAAACTGCAATAAATCCATAAGCATGAAACACAGTTTGACACCATCATTTTTGCTAGTTTGAAATCCCCAATTTGTTACCTCTAAAAATAGCACACTCCTGTAATATTTGCCAGAATTTATTTTGGTGAAAGGTTGTGCAGTTCAAATGGTAGGTCCATCTGGCTCCAGGTTTATTACTCCAGGACAACATTTTTAGTACAAATTTCATAGGGGAAAGTGAAAAACACAGTGAATTATTGTTGTCCAGAAGGAACCAGCCCATCTGCTCTTCTCAGGGTGACAACATGATATCACTTGCATGCAGTGACATATGGACAAAGGGGACTAAGAAAAAGCAGCTTCTTAATCACCTTCCATGATATAAAGAGAGATGCTCATTAAAGCTGCAATGTTAAAACCTGGACTCCGGCATAGGCAAGATAAAGCTGGTGGCAGCACTGGGATGAAGAATATTTTACATTCCATGGTTGTCCTGTCTTTTAGTCCACGAAGGCATCACCTCAGAAAAGACACTGGCATGTCTCTTTATCAAATAGTGAGGTTTCACTTAGTTTTTCTAATGAGAAAAATATCTTCAATTTTTTTTTAAGGACATGTGTGAAACAAATTGGTTTTAGTTACTATCTAGAGTGCTTTCTGGCCCACATGTATAGTTTCACATGTAAAAAAACCTCAATTATAATTCCATGTGGGCTCAAGAAGAAAAAGAAGACAGTAAACTAATACAAGATGGATGTTGTATTTAAAAAAATAATAAAGAAAAAATCCTTGACAAGAGAAATAGAACATAAACAGTATTTGCTGTTTTACTGGGATGTAACAGGTAGGTTAAGAGCCAAAATGGAATTTCCTTTGCATAACAGGGAGTTTTCTTACCTGGAATTTAATTCACATCTCAACAATTCTGATTTCTAATATACTCTAGGTATAGCAGAAAATGTTTGAAAGTTTCCAACAATATATTCCAAATAAGGAGATTGCTTCTTATGAAATCTTATGATGATATTGCTTCACACTGAGAAATGAAATTATAAGAATATTTTTCATTGCTGAATTACTTCCAAAAGTTATTTATAGAGATGTTTAAGATGTTGTCAGTCCTTCACATTGGGGAGAAACCAAGTCTTATTCTCAAGATGAGGAACAAAAAAATCCTGTTACGGATTTCCCTCTTAGCAGAAGATGAGCACTCAAAAATTTAAGGCCAAGGAAAACCATCCATGCTGCCAAGATGACAAAAGGCAGATTCTAGAATTTTTTCAGTTAATAGCAATGCTAGAACAAGCGTCCTTTTAAAGATACGACTCAAATTCCAAATACTAAAATGCAAAGTTGCTGTGGAATCAAAGCTAGGTTGAACCAAAGCAAAAGGCAGCCCTTGCAGAAGAGCTCCCACTGCACAGGGGGTTTTTACAAAGCTGTTCAGGGCAGGACAGAAGAGCACCAAGTGCACACATAAATTCAAATAAACTGAGAGCCAGGGTCCCACCTCCTTCCCACAGCCCCAGTCAGCCACAGGCACCCCCTGAGCTCCTCTCAACCCCAGGCACTGATTTGTTGTTCAGCACCATCAGCACTGCTGTAAAACCACAGTGGCCCAGAAATCCCTAAAAAAACCTGTTTGCTAAACAGTTTATAAGCAGCTGGCAAATAGCAAGGTAATAAAGCAGCAATAAAACTGCTGAAAACAGGCCATGGTGAGCTATTTTAGTTTCCTTGGCAGGGTAACTGGCCTGGCAGACACGGGACAGCAGCAGTGGTGATGTGTCCTGAATTCAAGAGGGTTTTCTGGCAGTGCCTCAGGTGAGAGTTGCCTAAGCAAGCTCATGAAACACAGCTCCTTGAAAATTGCACTTTAGAAGTGCTATCAGTAGTTTGCTGTCAACTTGTAAGACTTAAATTTGTTCTTGAAAAGGGTTCAGCCTCAGGCCTAACTACCTCCAACAATTTATATAAATTTATTTATTATTTATTTCTAATTAGTTTTTATTTCTCTATTGGCTAACATAATAAAAATCAAGCAACTATAACAATTAGAAGGGTCAAAATACTGGGAGTGGCTGCAAGAACTTTCAAGGACAAGCTCAGACTTCAAACTGATTTTGACAAATTGAAGAAAAGGGTTCAAAACCAAAAGAGAGAAGATAGATGGAGGCATGCTTAGACAACAATGCTTAGAAAATAAAAGGTCTACACACAGATATTAAGTGGAAAATTGTAATCCTGACCAAGAGGGCTAAATTGTTGTCATTGATCATAAACTCAGTGACCAACTGTGGGGGAACTGTGCCTTCTAAAAGGCACAGAAAGCTGAGCCAAATTTTTGGCACAAGTTTTTATACAGCTTTCTTGGTAAGTTCAGAGACATCAAGAGCTGGAAAACACCATTTCAAGAACAGCTGAAGGAAAGCAGTTTTCTGTAAGAAAGGGAAAATAGAATGACATGTGGCCTTGCAAGACAAAATAAAAAGGGATGCTAAGAGGACAGCAGTCAATAGTTTACCACTTCTGCTCGAAGAGTGCATTAATTAGCTCAATTTGGACAAAGGAGATTCACTTAAAACATCAGGAATGTGCCAACATGGGAGGAAATGAAAACAACACACGTTATTTCCAGAGACTTGTGGAGCTCATCTCAGTTTTCTTGCAAGTCCAATTCTATCAGAAGCACCAGGGAACATTTAATTCCCATCACCCAAAGACCAGATGTGGATTAGGTGATCCTCCTTGCAGCAGTTTCTAGGAAATCCAGTGCAAACTGTGGTGCCATGACTGATATTACATGGAGGATGCAGAGATACTACACTAACAGTAATCCATTAATTAACTCATGTTTCATACCTGCAGGCCTGTTTAGCTTGCTCAAGTGACCTGCAAAATGACATTTATAGTATAAATTAAACTGGATTATATATGACCAACAATTCACAAATAATGCCATGGATTCATGATGGGTTTTTAAGCCTGTGAAGTGCAAGTATGAAGCCAGATTATTTTCTTCCAGGATGTTTTGGCTCCATCTGGAAACCTCTTCTCTAGTGCTGCTTATCCTTCCTTCAAACTGGTGAATTCAAACCAACCAAGGAAAACCCCACATGGCCACTTTAGGGAATGCATGGATTAAATCACAAGCCTTGAGGGGAAAAGCTGCAAACAAGACAATGGGTTTATACCTCTGTGATTGACATAAAACCACTTCTAAAACAAGGTGTGTCATCTGCAGCATAAGAAGAGACAGTAGGAAGAAAATCTGCACTAAAATCATAATACCAAGAGACAATAGTCTGAAGAAGGAACAGAGGTTTGCAATTGTCTAATGATGTGGACAGGCACTGAAGAGCACAGCAGAGATTTTTTCCCACAGCCTTTGTGGAATGTGCTAAGAACCAGTAAGACCAGAGAGATGCTTCAGCCCCATAAACTGCCCAGCAAAGGGCTCTGGCTTGCTCAGCTCCTGCTCAGTTCAAACCTCTGGTCTCAAGTTAAACCCAAACTGGTCCTGTCCAACTGAAAGTGTTTTGTGATTCCATGATTCTACTCCAGGAAGCAGGGGGACACAGCAGGAAGGGAACCATCATGTGGGACATGTGCTGCTGAGTGCCCCACATTCAGCCTGCACACGTTTTAGGGCACACAGGAGGGCAGCAAGAAACTGGGTGGGCTCCCAGAGTCCATCCCCAGCTTTTTGCCACTCAAAGAATCCAGTGTGGGTGCTCCCCAAGGACTCTGCTGTGAGAAATTGCAAAATCCACCCTCCTTATGAAGACATTTGCCTGAGGGGCCTCTACATACAGCACAGTGATCCAGCTCTATCTTAATCAGCTTGGGAAAACAAAAACAACAATAGAAGAATGGCCCTGCTCTGTTACGTTGACTACAATATTTGGGTAATTTATTTTCATATTAAAAATCCTATTAAAGCACCTATTAAAACACAAATTGTGCAATAAAAGTTCTACAAGCTGTTTTTATTTTTAAAGCCAATCAAAAATCATTCAGTATTGCTACAGCTTAGAAAAAAAGAGCATTGTTCTGCTGTGAAATTGATGAAGACAGATTTGTCTCCTTCCTGCTGAGGAGCTCTGGAAGCTAGGGGGTGCCCTGGTAATGCAAGCAAGAGATGCTGACTCCAGTTCAGAATCTTTAATGCAGCTGGGACAAGAGTAGATGACTCTTACTCATGCTGTTTATACACCTCCTCAATGCATTGTCTCCTAAATTCTCAAGAAGAAATCAGATAAAATTACTTCATCAATAAACTGGAAATACATGTTGAAGATTTCTTTTTTTTTTTCCCCTACAACTGACATAATACCAGTGAAATTAATTTCAAAAGGATAGGGAACTCAATGAGAGGAAAAACACACCTCTTACATTTCACTCTTGGTCAAAATAAAATTGGCTTACAAAAATCTTCTGCTGTCCTTCATTTTAGAATGTCTTAAATTTCTTTTCTTTGACTTTTAATGCCATGTCAGTACCTGATTAAATTTACACTGCACATCAGCCTGATGTCATGCTGAAAGCTGCCCCCTAGAAAGAGGCAGTGTTACACAGAGGGGTCCTTTCAGTGATTTGAGTCAACCCAACAGATTTAAAATATATAAAATGAAAAACTTTCTCAATAAATATCCTTTTTCTACCTTTAAATTTCAAAGGTTAAAAAAAACCCCAACTCTGAGGGGGTAATCTTCACAAGGGAAATAACTCCTGCAGGGAATTTGCACTGCTTTCACTCAGGGAAAAGCTGGTTGGTGCCCAAACTCTCTGTGCAAAACTGTGTTTGGAAATGTTGGTCAATAAATAAAATACTGATTCAATTGATTTCTGTCATTTGTTGAGAATTTAAACAATCAAGTGGAACTAGTTGCTTGGTTAAAGTTTTTAGAGGAAATGGCTTTTTAACTCCCTCCTGTCACAAAGTTGTTAATATTCCCAATATGTTGGGAATATTGGGAATATTATAAT
>WBNO01027813.1:90896-130255 GCA_013400575.1 Peucedramus taeniatus | reverse complement strand
ATTATTGTTGTTGTTGTTGTTGTTACTCTGACTTGTATCTACTGAATTCAATTGTGCCCTTCAGCATCTTTCACTTCATAGGTATGTGTGAAGTAGTTGCTATAGTCTTTCTCCTTGGGGGATAAGAGATAATTTCTCCTTCCTATTGGTTAAACGAAACAAGTTAAATAACATAAAATGTATCATGAGAAAAATTCAGTCTCAGTTTTATGCTTATATCTTCATAAATCTTGTCTCCTTTTTAAGGTCTTATTACTGAGCACAAAAGATAACTATATATCTCTTTGGGAGGTTTTAAAAGCATTTCTCCAGTAGTCCACCTATTTTCAATGAGCAATATGTAAGCAAATCTCTTCTGTTAAACTATATACTGTGAACTGTGGTACATGTTCAAAACAGTAAAATAATCAGGTCACCATTTCAAGAGTCAGCAGTCACTGAAGTGTTTGAAAGACTTCTGTTTAATTTTAAACAAGAAATAACCCTGTCAGCCATGTGGCAGCCAATAATATTTTCATGATGACCACTGCAACTAAACCACTGACCACTAAAATACTTTAAACAAAATCTTCTAAAAGACCACTGACTACCTAGTTCATTTTAATGAATGCCATAATCATCCTGTAAGTTGCAACTCTTTTCCAGCAGATGATGGCCACTTCCATGCTTCTGAGCAATATCTGTATACTTTTAATTATTAATTGATGTAAAGATCTGTCTGCACCTCTCAGCTATTTGACCATTGTAACAATAGATTTGTTCCTTTATTTTTTGTCTCTCATGTATCTTTACATCTGAACAGATTCAATCTAAACAAAAAATGCTGAATGCTGAAATAGTGTGTGGTCAGAATGAAGGCAATCTATTTTCTTCAGATACTTTGCAGTAGTTTTGTACTCCTAAAAGCATTGGTAGTTGAAAATCTAACCACTGTCTGTTAGTACAGACTTTGTTTCCTCCATAACTGAGCGCCTTAGCAAAAAAACTGCCCTTAGCAGGGCACTCTTCTTAGGAGAATAAGAGAATATGTCAAAGTTGCAAGACTGAATTTCTCATCTTATGTATCAATTTTGTTGACTGTTCAAAATACATTCATCAAATCTTCAAAAATTACTCTTCAAATGCATTTAATAGTCTATGAGGACAGGGTGACTCATACATTGCAAAAACTGTCTCATAATAACTTCTTTTATTTTCTTAAGCAGATGTGATGTTACATAAGGGGTGACAAGTTCATTTGATCCCATGAGAGTATTAAAAAAACCCAAAGCTCACAAAAAATGTTGCAAAGTATTTAACTTCTACTTCTCAGAAAAGTTTCTCTTTTTCTTTTTTTTTTAATAATTTTCAGTATAGACTACACTTTCATATGTTGTTGAGAATTTGATTTAATCCTTATCATTTACAGGAAAGACACCAACAGACAACTTTGGAGCTGTATGTTTCAATCACAGCCCTATACAATATATATTTTATTGATGATTGAGTGTAAAAGTTAAGAATAGTCAAAAATGTGATGCATAATGAACAGATGCATAGCAGAAAGATGATTTTTACCTCAAAGTCTATGTACAAATCACAATTAAAAAACAGAAAAGGTTGATATAACATCAAACATACAATATCTAACAGCAAACATAAATTTCTAAAATTATGTGAGTTAAGAACCACCCAGAAATGCCAGAGCTCATTAAGGATAAAAAAAAGAACAACAAAGCAAATGATGGATCTGATAATCCTTAACAAAAAGGAAAGAATTGTTTCTTTATGATTTTTGTAGCCATCTACATGTTTAAAGGAAAATCACATAACAAAACTATCTTTGGTTTTTACTGTTCAGAGAGAAAAAATGGAAGACTTGAACTAGGCACCAAATTATCTTACACTTGATACCTTGCTTTGAAAGAATTTGCAGGGATTTTCAGTCATTCTGCAAAAGGTAATTAATCTATTTTTACATGCTGATTAATTTTATTTGAGCAGAAGACAATGTATAATAAATAGAGTGGTGAGAAAAATACTTTTAGAGGGGTATTTTCAGAGCATCAACATAATTTAAAAAGATCACATGACAGCACTATGACATTACAACATATGGTCAAATTTTGTATTGAAAAAATGTGCATGTATGTGGAAAATGTATTTATATGCATAATTTCCCATGTACTGCCATCATTCTTGATTAAAACTACCACAACCAACAAAATTCAAAGTTATTTCTGTTTCTGTAGAATAGGTACAGGTATGAAAATTATTCATTATTAATGGGATAATCTGGATATAGTTCATATCAGCTTGTCTCCAACTCAAATACGTGTGCTAAAATACTGTAATCAAGAACAGTCTTTCCTGTATTTTCTAATACTTCATTTGCTTAGCCAAGAAGAATACATAAGACTGTGAGGAATATGGTCAAGAGAGGAAAAGGTGTGTTTAGTTGTGTGTAGGAATCATATGAGTACCATAACTTGAAAGAATGCATACATACATACATATATACATCTATGTGCATGAGACACACATTCACTCACAATACTGGTACAAACGAGCATATTAATTGAGACAATATTTACAACTGCTATTTAATATCAATGACTTCTGATCCACTCTTGGAGTCCTTAATAGTTAGAGAAAGGTTGTGGTGTCCAAAGTCTACCTTAGCTTGCTACTTCCCTGTCCCTGGCATTTGCATTCTGTGCTGTCTGTTCCAGAGATATGAGGCATCCAATCTAATCTCCATCTGTGAAACAGCAGGTCGTCCTGTCTTTGACAGGAAAAGCCTCCTCTGCTCATATCACCACAATTAAGGTCTTCCTTCTCTGCATGGTATGTGGAGTGGGATCATACGGCTCAGGAGTCTGACTATTCATTGTCAGATGAAGGAGAAAGGATAAATAACAATTTAAGGAGAAGGAAAAATTACAAATTAAAAATATAGATAACATTATGTTGTCATCCTCACATTTTTTTTTCTCCTACACCATTAACTCTTAGTGAATAATGGTAGAGCAAAAGTAAGAGATGCAATAAACACATTGATACAATTCTTAATTCAACATTTCTAAAAAATTCAGTAAAAAAATCTACAAAGAAAATGTAGAAATTGAAATTCAAATGTGATGCAGCAGAAGCAAAGTCAAATTTTTTCCCCAAAAAAAATTACAAGCCTACTAATCCTTGCAATTTTTGTTCTTATAATTTCTTCATTGGGGTTTTAATTTGCATAATAGCAGTGTCTCAGCCAAATCTGAATTAGGATCTTGATTTTCATGCATTGTACATAATAATAAGCAAACTTTGTACTGAATATCTGATAATCTAAAAAGACAAACTGGTAGGAGGAATAAAATTACTTCAATTTTTCTGATGGGGGCTTTGACCACCAAGACATCAAGTACCTCAGTCAAAATCACATTAATAAGCTTGAAAAAATCTCAGAATCTGAAATCTCCTCCTTCTGACTCACACCTCTGCCCATGAAAAATGTTATTTTTTCTCCAAAAATTCATTATTTAATATTTTAAATGTTTCATTTCCAGTTTCATATGTTAGTGAGTCTCTTTGATATTACTGTTTTAAGTCATTTGTCTGTGGAGGATAACTGCTATGGGTGCCTTTCATAAGTACTTAAAACATATATTTTAGAGATAAAGAATGCAAAAATGCAAGGAGAAAATAAAACCATTCATTCATTTTTCTGTAATTTCTGAGAGATTTTGGTATAAACTATAGTACAAATTACCTGTTAAACATTATTTAAATGTAAATAAATTTAATTTAATTTAATTTAAATTTAAACATTACCTGTTTAAAAGATTTTAGTACAGACAAACACAAAATTGATTATAATTTCTAAGCATGGACATATTTCCCATAGAAAACCCTACTATTGAGGTGAAACAAAAACAAAGGAAACTTATCTGTGCACCTGGAGGGTGGAAGTTTTCAGGATAATCTCTTTAAATTTAGATCCAGAATATTTTAATATTTCCTACATTATTTTAAAATATAATACTCTCAGCCAGCCACAGTTGATATAAAAGAAGTGCATACATTTTATATTATTCAGTAGGTATTTTATTGGTTTCACTGATTATTGTTTTGAAGGTTTTATATAGCTATATATTTATCTAAAACATGGCTTTAATTGAAACTAAATCAATTAAGTTATGTGCAACAGAAATTACCCACATGATTATAAACTAATATTCTGATTTAACAGAAAACTCAAGCCAAGAGATATTCTTGATTCTGGATTCCTTGAAAAGGTACACCTGATGTGAACAGGTTCAGAATAATACTCTTTTGTAAAAAGATGTAATTTTTCAGTCAAATGTTATCATTGACTAAGTGCACAACAGCACCTACGACAAATTAATTAAGGACAGTTTGGTGTTAATCTGTTCCGAGAAAATGCTGTGGGCAGAATTAAAATAAAAAATTGTAAATTCAAATGTTATTGTGAAACAGAAATGTTATCTTTCAGTCAGATGTTATTACCTAAGTATCTAGGAGCTGGGACCTATCTATTTACTTGAAAAATAGAGGAAGCAAAGCAGGAAGAACTGAATGAAAGCACATTCAGCATTCAGGCCCTCATCTGAGAAAGCTTCTGAGTTCATGTGTATTTATACTGACTGAATTCTAGTGTGAGTTTAAAATTAAGCTCCAATTTAATTCCCAGTGACTTCATTCTTACATGGTAGTTTGCTGCAATGAGACCCAAGTCTCATTGCATAGAAGGAAACCTTATCAAGTGAGCAGTGAAATAAAGGCATATACATGGAAACTAAATGCTCAGAGGACAAAAACATAAATAATGAGCTGAATTTGTGGTATGAAAAAAGTGTGTACAGAAAGGGCATGGTTACTGTCATTAAATATAGTATAATTTATTGCATCTGATGTTTAATATATTATGTGATTCTCACATGCCAAGCTTGTTTAAATTATTTTACAATAAGCCAAAGTTAAAATATAAAGAACATATGGGGCAGCATAAAAAATCTTGAACTGTTGCACCTTTCAGGAGTTATCACCCACAAACCATGGTACCAAGGGCACATAAATTTTTGCATTGCCATCCCTAGTGGTTTGTTTTTTGGTTTTTTTTTTCAGTTTTCTGCCACTAGTAGTTTGGGACTTCACTGTTCCTCAGGAATGACTTTGGTCTTTTTAAAAATCTTGTCTGTGCTCCTGGCCTAAAGGATATATGTGCAACACATTTCACAAAATATAATTAGATAGTAAACATGATCACTTCCGCTGTGTGATTCAGGATGCTTTGGTTGTTCTGAAAAATGACCTGCTTCTTAATGAATGTTAATTGTATTTTCTCATGTGAGGGAGCACTTAGAAATACAGTTGCCCTTCGCCTGTACAAAATTTCACTTACATTTATATCCTGAAGAGCTACTTAAACAGCTTAACATATAATTGTGAACATCTGTTGCTCACTGATGGAGACTCTTTGAAACAGAATAATTTCATATTGTGAATTTTCCCAAATTAAATTATGAATGCAATAAAGTTCATGTTGCATATATTTGCTAAGTGAAAACAATTGCAATTCTCTCTTAAAGTATTCTTCCTGTGTTTTGTGAAAAACTCTGGTGCTTTGATTCTGCAGTCTATTTAAGTAAATTTATGATTTCATTAGAAAGGGATATGTCTTCTTGTTTTTCTTTAAATGTAGTTTGTGACTGTGCACTTTTTACTTAATCTATGGCAAACTAACAGATTTATTTAGCATAGCATTTAACAAAAAACTCACTTGAATTGTCACCTATAAATATATGCACAAGAGGTTTAAAAAAATTATTTCTTGCCTTTCCCATAGCAGTAGGCCCCAGCTAAGCATATTTTAAAATGAATTAATTACCATTATGATCTGAAAAATTAGTAATTCTAACATGGCATGTCTACTTCCTTTTTTGCCTCACTTGTCTTTTTCTCTATAAGATTCAACTCAACAAAGATTCATTAACTCTTCTACTTTAATTTTATTTAAAATACACATAATGAAATTATAACAGAGCAATAATCATTGGAACCTTACTGGAAATTATATAAGTATTTAATTTCAGTAATCTCATATCCTCTTTTTATTTTTTTTTCCAGAAAAATAGAACAACCGCTATATACTGGAATTTTAATTTGCTTATCCATTTTAAAGGTTAGCAAAAGATCCTTCTTGGCTCCTCCATTCCTGTAACGGATTCATACTTATTTTAAATGCATTTCATTCTTATTTTGATCATTGAAGCTAATGCATGCACAAGCTCATAAGCTGGGAGCCTTAGAGGGACTGAACTCTTTGTCCTCAATACAGACAAAAAGCCATGTTTGGGCAGTCTCATTTACATTAATTATTATGTTGTTCCACCATAGTTTCAATTACTTTTTTTTATCGCTTCAGCTGGTTTTAGTGGATTGCTTATGCCTTTACTATATTTGTTATTGGTCAAGGACATATGGGACAGTAACTCTGCCTGAACTCATCCTCTTCACCTAGCTAAGAATGTCATTAGAATCCCTTCACTCACAAAACACAGAGTAGCTCTGTGCCACCACCAGCAAATCCTAGTTATTGTGTAGGATAAATCAGTAATCAAGATGTAGTAATAATAATTATAGCTTATTATTATTATATGTTGTTATTGTTATTTTTATTGTTGCTATTATTATTAAAATGGGGAATTTCATTGCCCAGACCACCTTCTTCACCTTTTTTGAACAATTTTGATAGAAAGATCAAAATTGACCAAGCTTTGGTAAGGGGAGAAAACTTCCTCCATGTCCAACAGCGCCAATCACTGGTAGGTCCAAAGATGGGTGTGGGTCAATGATTGGCCAATCAGAAATTTGTTAAGGTCCCCGTGAAAACATATTGTAGAAGAAGAAGAAGAAAAAACAAAAAAAAAAAAAATAGTGCAGTTATAATTGTGGCCAGAGAAAATGAGCGGTGAGACTATGTGAGAAGAACAACTCCCAGGTCACTGGAGCAGGAGGGGCAGGAGGTGCTCCAGGCACCAGAGCTGAGATTCCTCTGCAGCCCCTAGTGCAACACATGGAGGAACATGGGGATGCTGAGATCCACCTGCAGCCCAAGGAGAAGACCCACACTGGAGCAGGTGGATGCCTGAGAGGAGGCTGTGACCCCATGGTAGACCTGTGCTGGAGCAGGCTCCTGGGAGGAATCTGCAGACCCCCAAAGAAAGGAGCCCATGCCAGATCAAGATTCCTTGTAGGACTTATGACCCTGTGGGGGACCCACACTGGAGCAGTCTGTCCTTGAAGGACTGTACCCTGTGGAAATGATCCACATTGCAGAAGTTTGTTGCCTGTGGGATGGACTTGTGTTGGAGAAGCTGATGGACAACTGGCTCCTGTGAGAGGGTCCCCATTCTAGAGAGGGACGGACTCCTGTCCCTGAGCAGCAGCAGATAAAACATGTGATGAACTGATTGCAACTCCCATTCCCCATCTCCCTGCATTTCTGGGAGAGGAAGCAGAGCTGGGAAGGAGGGAGGGGTGGGTGGAATGTCTTTTTAAGTTTTGGATTTTGATTTTTTTTTTCCCATTTTCCTGACCTGATTTTGTTTGTAATAAATTCTGTTAATAACTCTAATTCTAGCTTGTTTTTCCCATCATGGTATTCAGTCAGTGATCTCTCTCTGTCCTTATCTCAACTTATGAACTCTCTGTTGTATTTTCTCTTCCCTGTCCAGCTGCAGAGGGGAGTAAGAGAGAGGCTTTGGTGGGTGCCTGGAACCCAGCCAGGGTCAATCCACTACAAGAGTAAACAGCTTATTTCATCCAAGACAAAGGCAAAAGCAAGGATATTGAAGAATAAGGATTTTGGCAAGATATTATTTTGGCATATTAGGATGTAAGAAGAATGAAGAAGACCAGATGGCTCTTCTCTTTAAGGAGCCCAAGTGCAGAGGCTGGCAGTTAGTTCAGGGATCTGATTCGTAGCTGGCAGAGCAAAAAGATCTTCAAGACATGAAAGAAGAAAAATGGATAGATGTTTTGAGGGCAATGTTTCAAAAGATATAGACCATCTTTTGCCCTAAGGAGGACAAAAGAACATAAGACGTTTCTCTCTGAATCTTTTTTGCCATTAAATGCAAAGGATATGCTTTTATATTCGTTGAACTGAAAGTAAAACTGCTTAAAATATATATATGAGGATTTTTGGTACATTTGATGTATCGTGTGGTGTCAGCCACAGCAGCATGCAAACTTGGGCAATGAAGGAGAAAGAACAGAGACTCATGTAAACAGGTATATTTCTGAACCAAAGAGTTTCAATTAACACTGCATGATATATTGCATATTAGGTATTTATTTTTCCAGTAGAAGAACCTGATACTGAGAAATGAGAAATGGGTGACATTTTAGTGTGTACAGGCAAGTCAAGAAATCTAATAATTTTCTTTATTGTAATCTTTTAGAATTGAATTTTTAGATGTTGTCTATGTTTTATATTTGGAAGTCTTGAAATTATTAAGAACATTAAAACATTGAAAGGGTTGTAAATGTAGGTAAGTCAGCACAAAATCTTATTCATAAAGACACGTGGAATAACTTCTACACTGCCCTGGGCAAACTCTTGACTCAAGAAAGAACACTTCTAATACTTGTGTAATTAGTGTCAGACATGCTAAATTATGTAAAATTAAGCATTTTGTATGAAATTAAATATAACTTTAAGTTCTTATCTCATTCAAGTGCAAAAAAAGCAGGCATTCTTGCCTGTCAGTGTTGATCTGGATTTCATGCAGCTCACTTTAGAACGGCTGTTGATTTTGTCATATTTACATTATAACGTGTTCCACAATTCCTGCATAGTCATCAAAGCTTTATCTATTTCCTAGACAAATGTATACTCTAGGAGAATGAAATTTCTGTATTTTATTACTAACTTTCACACTTATCCTAGAAAAGAAAGATTAAATCATATTTGTCATTTTATTTTCCACACTACTTACATGATAAAAGCTTTTTAATAGATTTTATGAGGACAGAGAACAGTATGACAACCATTTAGTTTGATCCTGAATAAGAGAGACTACGGAATTTAGTGAGGTTACACACTTAAATAAGTAATCTTGTGGTACCACATTTTTTTCATAGGGCTTTTAGAAATTTAAGTGATAAAGGAAAATAATTTTGTATGTGGCTCCTATGGCTAGTTCAATAATTTAAAAAAAGGTCAAAAAATTGGAATTTAAAACATATACAGCATGCAATCTGAACTTCTAAAGAATTTTATACCTAAGTCAATATATACAATAAAATGAGAAATGTCTCTCCATTTAGATAATGGTCAAGTTCCTTCTAGTTTGATAAACAAATACCATCTTTCTTTGTCTCAAATAATAAGGCAATGGATGTCAGGGAGCAGCAGTAGCAGGGCTGGTCCCGAGAGATGGGAGGGTGGCCCAGGGCAGGCAGGGCTGTGCCACCCTGAGAGAGAAGCAGAGCAGAGCAGGACAGCCACAGCAGAGCACAACCAGCACCGGGCAAAGGGAGGTGATGAGCGAGGTCAGGGATCAGTCTGGGGAGCAGAGTCAGCACATCAGGATGGGCAGGAGCAGGACTGAGCTGGGGGACACCCATGGCAGGCCTCAGGCAGGGATGTGACATTCAGATCTGAGTTTAACTTGAGCCTCTGAACACAGGGACTGAGGGGTGTATATGGATGTGCATGTGTGTGTTTGGGGCGATGTTCAGAGGAGGGTAAATAGGGCTAATACCCTTCCCTGAATATTAAAGCCCATCTGTGCACTCAGGGCTCTGATTTCTCAGAATATTTTTGCAGGTGTCTTCTAAACTCGGGTTTTTGGTATATTTTACTAAGTGACAACTGGATCCTGTATTCCAATGTTATCCATATTAGTTTAAGTTATCCCTCTATCAATATAGAAAAATAAAATATTCAGCCTCAAAGCTATTATGAAACGTGTTTCATAGTGTTCATGCAGTACCTACGTATGAATTTCTAATATTTTTCTACTGCATAGAATTAAGGCTGCAGGATGCATCCTCTAGGTGTGAAATTTGTGTTCCTGATTGTATCATTCTTTAATAACTTTGCTAAAATACATGTGACCCTTTCATTTATTTAAAGCCCTTTCATCGAATATCATGTTTATTTACAAACATACAATTTGGTCTGTGGTTTATGTATCAGAGAATTTTAATACACCTTGAGGTTTTTTCAGTGATTCATACTTAGGGTTGTATTTATTTGGTACAAGAAATAAGACAAATTATGCTAGTTTTGCTAGACTTGTTGGTACCCTAAGATAAGGAGAGGTTTTAGTATTTATCTGATCTGCAAACAGTTCTTTTTCCACTGGCAAAGGCAGTCTACCTACTGGAAGATAAAGCTGATGGAGTTTATGTCCTCAATTCAGATCTAAGACTTAAAATCAATTCAGTTGGGGAAGAGTGATAAAGTCATTCTAATAAAGGTAAGATACCCTGATTTCCACATGTATTTGATCAAGCTCCTAGCTGCTACTGCTTCACAGGGATCTACAACATGCATATTGTCCATAAACACGTGCAAATATTGTTGACTATTAGTTACCTCTTCTGTAAGAAAAGTATGTTTACAACCTGGAGATCTGTGCATTTTTTTGCTTCTCTTAAATGCTTTACTATGAATTACCAAAACCCCACGAACACATAACACATTAACTAATGGTTAATTAATTGATTTTCCAAATAAAATACCAGTACAGAAGAGGCATTGGTTATCTATAATCATGAAAAACTCTACAAAAACGACAAAAAAAATTTTACAAATATTTTACAAAAGCAAAGTTCATATTAACCTTATTTCATTCTTTTAAGTGCATGTCTATATAAGTGTCATGAGCATCAGTTCTTTCTTCGAGGCTATGCACAGCACAAAAATACTTTTTGCCTTTCCACATACATGAATTGAAATGGATTATTTGAAGATAACATAAGCAAATAATAGACAATATAAAATGTGTAATATGTTATCTACTTGTAAGGCATAAGTATGACATATACAGTGCATAATATACGATCTATTAAACTCAATAAACTTGCTCCCAGTTAGTTTGTGATTTCTGATTTTTCCAAAAATCTTAATTGGAATCATTGAACGGTTTAAGTAGAAAGGAAGATTTGAAGTTCAATCCCCCTGCAATGAGCGGGTACATCAACTAGGTCAGCTAGCTCACAGCCCTGTCCAATATAACCTAGGACACTTTCAGACATGGGGCATGGACCATCTCTCCGGGCAACTTGTTCCAGTGTTTCACTGGAAAAAAGGTCTTCCTAATAGCTCATCTCAATCTCTCCTCTTTTGATGTATGATTAAAGCAGTCATACATCACTAAGTGACTCACTGCTAGTAGAAACAAAGTTGATCATAAATATATGTGTATGGTGTGAACAGAGAGAATAAGGAAAAAGAAGAACGGGATCAACAAAAATAAAAGTGGAAAGTAAAAGCAATAGGAAAAATAACAGAAATAACACAGCAGAAAAGGGATGATGCAAGCTTGAAAACAGGAGAGAAAAGTCTAGAAGCAAACATTGCAAGAAGGAATGTCTCTTTATTTGATGTTTAGTAACTTTTTTTTGCTCTTTTAACCAAGGAAGATATAGAAGAAGTGAAAGCAAGATAAAGAGATGATTTTGTGAGAGACAAGAAATTTTTTACTTGGTCTTAGTGAAGTCGGAGTTGGGAAGCCTTACATCAACTGTCCTGCTTCTGTTTAAAGCCAATATTTCCCTCACCTTTGTCCCACGCAACAGTGCTTAGTTTTACCAGATTCTGCAAGACATCCTTTTAACTAAAGCCTAATTGGAATCAACTTACCAAAAAATCAGGTACATTTAGACTCAGTACCTCTAACACTTTCAGAATAATAAATAATTGTGTGTTTCCAGACCAATTATTCCAAGTGAGTACAACATTACCTAATTATCAGACATCAAACATATATGCTTGCTACTTGATTTTTTCAAGGGCACTCAAGCATGACAACATCAACACACATAGACAAGTTCAGTGGACTAATTAGCAATTGGTAATGAAAAGAAAATATTGTCAAGGACTCTTTTGTACACAAGCTCATTTGTTGATGAGTGGAAGGACACTGTTTCTATTATAATATTAGTTTCTCTTCAAGAAAGTATAATAACGTAATTGAATATAATTAAGAAGGCAGTTTAGAATGCCAACAAACCCCTTGCTAAATTTTCCAAATTTCTTAATGCAATAAATATGCATTGCTTCTGACTTTTATAATTTAATCTGGATTGAAAACAAAAAGAATAAGAAAGAGTAAGGATCCTACTGAAGTAATATGATAACTAGGGCTGGTGAAATATGTAAACAATGTTATGTTTAGCAAAAATGTGCTTTATTTTTAAAAGAAAGATTATGAACTTATTTTATATTTCTCTCCCATACTAATAGAAAGCCTTGCACGTAACATGAAATGGAGGTTGATATGTAATTTATTTTTATAAAATTTGATTTGTTGGTAATATGCTATTACTATATAATTTCTCACACAATACTAATTCTCTGCCAAATCTAGCTCTAAAAATTCTTAATAAGGTCTTGTGTGAATATCTCTGCTGGAAAGTCTTCTTTTTATGTCTGTTCTCCTATACTGATGATACGTTAGCAAGAACCAAGTTTACAAGTTAGTAGTCTTAGCTTTTAATTTTCACAAAACAGGTTCCATTTGAAAATATTATCTATCTCAACACTATGTACATTTGCAAACTCATATCTAGTCAAGTTACATTAATAATATTGATACAAATTATACAACTGGGTTCTGCTTCATAATAATTTTCTGAACAAACTGAAATTCTACTGTCCATAAACCCTAAAATATAGAAAAATATTTTTATTTTCATTTTGTGTTGGTACATATCTAATCTCCATGTACATCTTAGAGATGTTTTGATTTTTATAAATTTATTTCTTCCTAAGCAAAAGAAAATACAAAAATGCTGCTGACAACTGCACAGAATTGCAAAAGGAACCTGAAGGTACATTGTACCTTTCTTAAAAGACTAACTGTAGTTAATGCTTGTGAAGAACAAACCTGTAACAGACAATAGTTTGTGTGTCAAACTGTATGTATGAGGAATGTATAGCCACAGGCAAGTCAGTGTCAGCAATGGCACCTGGGGACAACAATGTATCACAAAGAAAGGAATCTGAAAAGACACTAAGGCCCAAATTGTGTACTTGTGGCTTAGAGGCAGCAGTCAGCCAACAGGAGTGTTTAATTCCTTTTCACATGGGGCAGAAGAAGATGAAAGACTCCACAACCACTGTCTCTTTCTGAAAGAATTCCTGATAACAGAGAGAACAAGCAAGGCGAAAGAAAACAGATGTCTTTCTATCATACTCAATAAATTTGTGTTATGGACAGTCACCAGGATACTGGTAATCAGGTTTTTAGAATGTAAATCTTGCAAATAAAATGTAAGCAAATAGTCCCCCTTAAAAATAAAAATTTACTAAAGCACAATAGATGTGTTCTAATTTTCACTAGCTGCCAGCATGTTACCAGTCCTTTTCCACATGCCCCTCCTCTAGTGGGCATCATAACATGTTCTGAAAAGAATATGTCAAAATCAAAAGTTATTTATGGCCATCCTTCATATAATGATGGATAATACAAACATTCTTGTATTTCTGTTCTCATAATAGTCAAAGAGGTTTGGAGAAACCCCAGGTTTACAAGTCCTGAATTACAGGAAAGCAATTTCTTCAGTCAGTGTTTTAGTGGTTTTGTTCACTGTTGATGAGAGCAGCTGTAGAGGTGGTTTGGTTAGAAGGTGAACCTTACTGAGCAAAAGAACATGACTGTTGAAAAGTACTGACAAGTAAGGACTGACAGAGAAAGGACTCCCAGGCTGAAACTGCCTGCCTGGGAACCAGGCCGAGGAATGATAAACGTCCTTGAAGTAAAGCTTGATACATGGAGACTTGACACATCCTGAGATACCACTGACAAGCACACAAAACAAGGCACTCTAACAGCAACTTATTGTCTGAAAGGGTGGAAAACTGTCTGGAAAAATAAAATTACTCTGAAAGAACAAAAAATACCATCATCTACTGGCTGTTAAGGTTAAAAAAATCAAAATTAAGTGCATCTACTGTCTGCTCTAAGTGGTATGTCCTATGCCCTCTTATATCTCTATAACAGGGCATTTATTTTCATCAAAAATGGAGCCTCTCTCTCTGAGAACTCCCCACACTACTCCTACTTTTCCTTTCTCAAACAGATTGAATTCTCCACATAAACATTTTATGAAATCTTGGACTTCCACTGTCTGACTTCAGACTCAGACACAGATCGTCACTGAAGTGAGATTCTGTCTGTTACCTTGCTGTACTCCATTTCTGGGGTTCATTTGGTTTGCCCTCCTACCTCTTGGATGGTTGAATCCCCATCAGTAATCAGTTTGTCCTTCCCTTTGGGATTGTTTTTCCTCTTCTGAAATCTGTCTCATTCACTTGGTAGTGATGAGATATTTATCTCCCAATTAGTACTCAGTTGTATCTGTTGCTAAACTGTTGATGAGTTGCTTCAGTAATGGTAAGTTTATGTAAGAGTATATGTCTACTTGTCTGTTTCTGTAATTGCTTGTTGCTGCATGATTGATTATTGTTATTATTGATTGTTGACACACTTTTGATTGATCCCATATGCTGATAATTTGTAATAGCTTGAGATATATGTCCTTAGTTTGTTAATCATAGGAATACTTGTTAGTGGTAAGTTTTATGATAGTTTACATGGTAATGGTGATTCATGTGGTATTTGTGGTAACCTATAATATAGTAGAAAAATTTAAAAGATAAAGTCTCTGTGTACTTGTGTATTACAAAATCCTACTAAGCTTTTGTTAAAATTTTTATAATCTGAAGAGCAGTAAGACTTTAGATTTTGACAATCATTAAACTCCACGGATACTAGCTTCTTTGTGAAAAGTACTGACTAAAGTGAAATGAATGATTGTTTAGACAGCATCACTTCAAACATTCTCAAGTAACTAATGAAACAGATGTGTTTTCTTTTTCTTTGAATTGTCAAAAGTTTGAGGGTGTATCAACAGTTTCATAATATAAGTAAATATAAGAAATTTGAATACAATATTTGGGTTTTCAAAGACAGGATGAGGGAGGATTAACTATGGAGAGGATGGAGAGAAGATTAGCTATTATCCTATGTAGACATCTACATCTAATGTAGTAAAAAAAGGCAGGATACACTAAGTCAGCATAGAAAAAACATGTTTTTCCTCAGTCCTAAATTGAAACGTAAGTAAAAATTTATTACAATCAGTAGCTAAGTAAATCACATATTACATAAACTCTCAAATGAGAAGTCTAAAAATATTTCTTACAATATAAGATATCAGAAAACAAGGTTATTATAATATTTAAAAGACATTTGAAACATGTTGTTGAGGTCAATTTTTATGGGTTATCTAGATTGTGATATTTATGTCTGAAAAGAGCAAGTTTCATTAAGTCTTAATGATTTAAAAGAAGTAAAAGTGACAGAATCATTTCAATTGTGCAGCAAAGAAGACATTGTTGACTATTACCAGCTCTGGGACAATGTCCCATTCAGTACATCAATGTAACCAAAAATTATCTACATCATGAATTCAAAGGCAGGACAAAAAATTTCTGGTAGATATTTAGAGCAAACTTTAACTTATGTATTTACATATATATATTGGATTTTATTTCTGGTTAAATCTGATTTGATGGTTTTGCTCTTGTTACAGTTTTTTTACAGTAACTACATATGTGTGGCTTGACAACACAGTACTCTCTAAAAGGCCTCTGTAATTCTTTCTTGTTTACAAGAGGGTTTTAAAGGACTTTTTGCACTTCTCTTTGTATAAGTTTATGGTATTCTACAGATCATACACTATTTATCTGACACCACCTCCACTGAAACAAGGCCAAATAGATGAGACAAAAAAAATCACAAGAATCTATTATAAGGTTAACCATGAGTGGGCAAAGGGAAAGTGGTGGTTGCAGCCTTTCTGGATTTTAGTAAAACTTTCAGTACTGTCTTTCTGTACAGGTTTGGACTGGGATAGAATTTTTTTTTTTCCACAACATCTACTATAGGTATGTGTTTTGTATTTGTGCAGAAACATTGTTGATAACACAGGGATCTTACAGCAATTGCTGAGCAGTGCTTGCACTGCGTCAACACCTTCTCTGTGTTCCATCCATCCCACCAGAAGCAGGCTGCGGGTGCACAATGAGTTAGGAGGGAGCACAGATGACCCCAACTGACCCAAGGGATATTCCATATCATATGACACCATGCTTTGCAATAAGTCTAGGAGAGAGGCTGGCAGGCTAGACATGCTTCAGGGACTGGTTGTGCATTGGTCAATTGGTGGTGAGCAATTGTTTTCATTTACATCATGATACACATGACCAATGAGCAAGCTACTGCAGGGAATGCTTTCCAACACTGCCTCGGCGGTGAGGGAAAGCAAAAGCGGAGAACTTCTCAGAGTTCATAATGATTTCAGTGCTGCAACAGGCAATATGAATTAGCTGAATGTCATAAGTCCATGGGGCCTTGTTGGGTTTCATCCCAAAGTACTGAACCTAGTCAGTGTTATGGCAGATCTCTTGATCATTTACCAATGGTCTTAGGAGGCTGGGGACATCCACACTGACTGAAAAACAGTCAACGTTGTTCCAATTTACAAGAAAGGCACAAGGAAACAGAAGAGAGTTAGAACAGAATGGAATAGAATAGAAAACATCACCAGAACATTTATTGATCTTGACTTTGGTAAGGCTTTGACACAGTCTCACACAAAATCATTGTTGCCATTGGTTTGCTGGATGGACTTCTAAATGGATGGAACTGGCTGAACGGCTGCATCCAGTGTTGCAGCTCCTGGCTCTATGTCCAAATGGAGATCAATAGCAAGTGAAGTCCCTCAGGGTTTTGTGTCAAGACTGATACTTTTGAATATATTCATCAACGACATGAAGGGATTAAATACAGCCTCAGCAAGTGGTTGGATGACACTGAGTGATGCAGTTGATATGCTGGAAGGAAGGGATGCAATCCAGAGGGAACCTTGACAGACTTGAGGAGTGGTATAATGTGAACCTCATGAAGTTCAACAGGGCAAAGTGCAAGACTCTTTTCTGGCATAGGCAAATCCCCAGTATCATGACAGATTGGGGGATGGATGGATGGATTAGGAGCAGACATGCTGAGAAAGGAGTTGGGGATATTGGTAGATGAAAAATTACACGTCAGCTGACAAAGTACACTTGCAGGACAGAAAGCCAATCATATCCTCAGCTCATGAAAAGAACAGTGGCAGCCAGCTGAGGGAGGAAAGTCTTTCCCTATAGTCTGCTCTGGTGAGGTGCCACCTCGAGTGCTGCATCCAACTTTGGGGCACCCAGGACAAAAAAACATGGATATGTTAAAGTGGACCCATAGTAAGGCCATGAAAATAATGACAATGATGAAATACCTCTCCTGTGAGGAAAAGGCTGAGAAGTTTGGGGTTGTTTAG
This sequence comes from Peucedramus taeniatus, assembly GCA_013400575.1. Lineage (NCBI taxonomy): Eukaryota > Metazoa > Chordata > Aves > Passeriformes > Fringillidae > Peucedramus > Peucedramus taeniatus. The sequence goes on along the minus strand of WBNO01027813.1, from coordinate 112,642 downwards.
CATGGAACAGGGAAGGTGGGGGGAGGACCTTATTTTGGCCTTTCAATATTTAAAGCTGAACACTAGAAAGATGATTTTTTTTTCTTTTAATGATGGCCACCTGAGATAGGACAAAAGCTAACAGACTAAAACTAAAAGCATTGTAAGGCACTGGAACAGGTTGCCCAGAGAAGCTGTGAATTCCCCATCACTAGAAATGTTCTAGGTCAAGCTGGATGGGGCTTTGAGAAATTTGATCTAGTGGGAGGTGTCCCTGCCGATGGCAGGAGTTTGGAGCTGTATGGTTTTGAAACGTCTTTTTCAACTCTAAACCATTCTATGATTCTACAGTACTAGGACCTAAAAATGAGAAGCTCATTCTTTTTGCCCTTTCCACACCGTAACAGATTCCATTTCCATTCTCTTTCTCTGTGTTGTAATTCGCAGTATAAAATACAAGTTAGAGTTACAGATTTCACTGGGAAAATAATCTGAAACTATCTTCAGTGAATTTACTTTTGTTGTCAATGGTTCATGTTAGCAATTTAACTATACACAGTGTATCTGTTATCACTTCATGTAATGTTTCAAGTATAGTTGAAAAGATTACACTAGAATACTCCAGAACTGCCACTTTGACTGGTACTTGGAGCATTACTGTACTGCAGTTTTCACAAATACTATTATTTACCTTGATACATTGGTACTTAAAATATCCATTCTTCTCATAATGTGTTGTGAGAATGTATAACAAAGCTTTGCTTCTGTCTAAGGAGAAATTTCAGCATAAGATGCTAGATGAAAGTCACTGTATCTATCAAATACAGTTTTTTCTATTTTTTTTCTCTGCAAGGAAAAAAATAGAAAAAACAAGCCAAGATAATATGTAGAATCTCTTATTTAACTCTCACATCTGCTACATTAAATTTCTAAACCTCATATGCATTAGTTGAACTATCCATTACAATTAATTTACAGTTAAAAAATTACTCCAAAGATATGCGTACAGAAATGTTCAAAATAATTCAAGTTTAATACATAGTTTAAATTTTCTGAACCATGTTTACTGCAGAAATACAATCCAGCTTCCCAGTCTGCTATGAAGATCATACATATAGCTATTATTCTTGAAGACATCAAGACCTTAAAAGGAATTTGAACAACTTTATGCAATTAATTTTTACATGATATTTCAAATACAAATCTAGTATTATTTTATAATCCATGTTGATGAATTATTTCGTATTATGCTGTGGTATCAAAATGTACTACTACTTATGTAGTATCTACATAAGGTTAATAAATTATATTACCAGCTTGGGCTAGAATACAGTGAATTTTATTCATTGCAGATTGTATCGTGCTATGTTTTTGATTTGTGACCAAGACGGTGTTGAACAGCGCTTACTTTAAGCCATGGACTTTTCATCCACTCATTCTGCCCAGCCAGTGAGTAGTCTGGGAATGCAGGAGAAGCTGAGAGGAGACATAGCTGGAAGAGCTGACCTAAATTGACCTACGGGATACCCCATAACATATAAAGTCATTCTCAGCAATAAAGGATGGGGGAGAAAAGGAGGAAGGACGTGATGTTCTGAGTAAAACATCTGATTGTCCAAAACTGTTTGTCCCTGCTACATGTGGTGAGTTCTGCTTTCCTTGAAATGGCTGATCATCTACCTGGCAATGGTAAGCAGTGAATGAACTCCTCCTTATTTTGGTTTGCTTTCATGCACAGTTTTTGCTTAATCCTCTAAACTGTTCTTATCTCAGCCTTCACCATTATGATTCTTTTCCCCATTGCACAGTGAGGGAAGAGAGCAAGTAGCTGTGTGGTGTTGAGTTGCCTACTGGGGTTAAGCTACAACAGTCCTTTATGGAACCCAATGTGAGTCTTGAAGCGTTTGTGATAAGGACAGATTTCAATGTGATAGACTGAATTTATAGCTGCTGTAACTGTTCAGCTTTTAACTGCTAGTCTCTTGTGCTTGCCATGGGGCTTGCTTGCCTTATTGTATATAAAAGTCTAGTGCTTGTTAGTGGCTGTTTTCACTGTTTCCTGTATTGCTTATCATCTTACTGTGCTATGCCTGGAACATTTTGATAACAGCAACAACAATCTGCCTCGGTTAGCAGATGGACAGGACAATTTTGCTCTTCCTCTGCTGCTGTACTGGACAGGCTGGAACTTGAATGAGAACTCCAGTTAAAGGGACTAGGACCTGTGGATAAGTCTGCATGGGCACAGGGATAACTCATAGGCATTTGTATCCATCAAAAGGGGCATTTCAGAGCATTCCAATGTCTGAAGTTACAGTGTTTGTCTTCCCAAGTCACTGCTCATCATGAGGAAACCCTGATTTCCCTTAAAAAACCATCTGCCTGCAATGAGAAGTAGTGAACAAATTCCTTACATTGCTTTTCTAGTGCATGCGGCTTTTGCTTTAATAGGCTTAAGCAATCAGGGAGTGTTCAAGCAGCTCTGTGGTGCTTAGCTGCCTACTGGGGTTAATTTACAACAATTAACAGTGACTTAAATTAGAATACTTATATTCTGTTTTCCTATTGTTCAGATTTGTTGCTTTGTTGATAGACAAGAGCTTCCACTCTCTTCATGTCCAACTTCTGATAAAATTACAATAAAACAGTGACCCTGTGTTGAAGAGATGAGTTTGTTACTATGGTAATGGTTGAATAATTACAAACTAAGAGTTTGACTTCAATGTTAAACTGAAATTATAGATGTTTTATAAGGCATTCCATCTGTATTTAGATACCTCAAGTAAACTTTTGATCTTATCTTCTGTGAAAAACTTATTGATTTGAAATGTTTACCCCACATATCTTTAATTTGAACTTGTTTAACAGGTGAGTAATGATGGGAGAAAAGAGAAATGCTAGCAATGGCATTTTACAAAGCCTGCCTAGGCGTATTCAGGAAGTTTGCAGTAGAGCAGACATCTGAATTCTAAGACTTGTAATCTAGGGCCAACTCTATTATAGTGGAATGGTTTAGCATCCTAAATAAATTAATAAGTGACAAATATCTGAGTTTGCAATCCTGTTACCACTTTCCCTGAGGCATTTTTAAGGATTCTGAGGAAAAAAAAAAGGATACAGAGTTTCATTGTTACTGATTAAACAAATTTATAATTCTTTGTAAGTTAATTTAAGTGTCCATGTCTTTGGTTTCATTTGTGTTTTGTTAATATATACATTTTATAACAACAAATAAAGTTTATCTACAATTTTTAAAAATTCTTTGTGAACTCAATATAGGTATTTTCAAATTACTTCAGATCATATGAATACAGAAAGAAAAAAATTTGGGGAAGCTGTGTCTATCAAGTGCAAAAAAATGAATGAATGAACGTTACATGTAAAACCTCCTCATTTTGTTATCATTACACTGTACTTAAACTGATCTGCATACCAGGGAGCATTAAATGAAATGCAATTTTCAGTATTATGAGACAATCAGACTTAATAGAATGTAACAGGATAAAAAGTACTTTGTTCTTTTGTATCGGCTGTGTTTTAACCTTATCAGAAAGTCAGATCAAAACTACTATTCAATAATTTGAAATGCATACAGCATAAAATAAAATACAAATGTCCCTTTAGGGACCTAGAATTACTGTTTTCAAATAGAAGATTAAAGACAGTGAAATGATGCCTTCGAATTCAAAGGCTCAGTAGCAATAACACTGATTTCAGTTCTGGTATTTCAAAGAACATAATTCATACTAACTTGAACAACTACATTCTTAGGTAACAAAGGTTTTTAAAAACTGTTGTGGGATCTTGCTTTTTCCATTAATAGTGCAGGACAATCAAATTTGGCAATTACTGTGTGTCAGATACTGAAAGAATACTGATGTTTTTACCATTGGTATGTGGAAAACAGAAGCAATCTGAATTAAATAAGACAAAACTCAAGATGCACCATGAAAGTCTATTTGTCATCTGTTATCTCTTCCATAACTGAAACATGTATGATTAGTATATGTAAGGGGACAATGTCCTTTTCAAGGCCATTGGTGATTTGCTTGCATACTCAGTATGTGAACAAAATTAAGAAAGTATGCTATAATTCTTTCTATTTTGACTATATATATGTTTTCCACAAACAAGCTTTGATTTTCTTGATTTTTCACCTTATGAGAAATCAATACAGCAATTGTCATAGGTGAATTAAAAAACTGTCTTCTTCAAATGTTGTGCCATGTTTATTTTTAAAAACCTTCAAAACTCACCTTCCCTTTATGATTGCTACCCCAATTATTCACAAATACTGAGGAAACCCAGTGTTTGGTCAGATTGTATTACAGTACATATTCTACAAATACAATTTTTAAAAATAGTCCCTTCCTCAAGTAATAAATAAACTTCTGGAACTGTTTTATAAAGGCAAATGTCTATGGAACACTTGCATGTGCAACTGATCTGTTTTTGTTCAAAGTGCTCTGCAAACAGAGAACTTGAATGATGGTTGGGTTGCTCAAACTACTTCCCTACAGCTGTACTTAGCTGTGTATATTGTTTGTCTTACAACTAATTTTTCACTTTTGAGATAGCACTGACTCAAATGCTCAATGCCATTTTGACATGGATCCTGAAGACTAAGTGTGCTTTCTGTGGTTACTGATACACTTCACTCTGGCAGATGCAAATCATTTAACAGCTGTTTTGAACATCTTGTTATAGGTTCAAGTTGCCAATATGACATTAACTAGGGATTTTTCTATTCAAAATGTTCTCCTCTCACTTAGGCATCATGAAAGAAGCAAAAGGCTGGTCCTTATGGGAGTTTAGTTCTTTTTACTGAAAACTTGTTTTCTTTTATTTTTCTATTATTTCCTTTTTTTTTAAATTTTACTTGTGTCTTCACAGTTTTCTTATTAATCTATATTTTCTTTTTACCACTCTTTTTTTTTTATGATTTTGGCATTAATATTTTTACATTTAAAATTCAAGTATTGACTGAAAAGGAGGAAAACTTTATTATCTGAAAAACTTCTATATGGTGTCCTCTTACAATAAACATTCTTTTTATGTCTTACAGATTAATTTTAAAAAAAGTTCAAGGGAGAGAAAACAATTTTTAAGTATCACAATATTTTTTATTTGGTAATGAGGATATGCTATGATTCCTAAGATACTTTTTGCTTATCCACATGTGTGTATTAGAAAAAACGATCCCATTAGGAGATACTGTCATCTCTTTGACTGTTGTCTTCAGAGGAACACAAATTCAAGCTACTAAAAGTTCAGCTTCTACTTACTGAATATTTCTTAGCTGTCACAGAAATGAAACCATCACTGCATCTGTTCCATATCAAGCAACCTGGTCTAGTGGGAGATGTCCCTGCCCATTGCAGGGGGCTTGGAACTCAATACTCTTGAAAGTCCCTTTCAGCTCAAACTATTATATGATTCTATATTATATGATTTCTTGCCTTTTCTATGCCCATAACTGAAACCCAGCCCCAGCAGACTGTCTGTGTCAGGTTAACACACATAATCAAGAATGTTCTCTGTCAGCTATGATATTTCCTCTCAGTTACTGGTATGCACATTCACAGCTCCATTCCTGATTGGTTTTGCCCCCCGACCCCTCCCTCCAGCTAGCCCTGATTTGGCACGGGGCCGCCCCTGTGGGGCAGGCAGCCTGCACTTAAAAAGCCAGGTTTCCCTTTTGTTCTGGCTCTTACCTTGTGGTTTGCTCAAGCTGCTGTTCCCCTCCCCGGTCTGAGTCAGTGCGGTGCTGCTGCCGATGCCACGCCTGCATGAGCCCGAGCCCGCCAGGCTCCTGCACTCATTCCAGCGAGCGCACGCGGCTTCTCCCCGCTCTGTTGCCATGCTAATGCCAGAGCCGGCCCACCCCGCTCTGTGGCAGTCCTGGCAGGCTGCGCCACGCTCGGAACCCACTACTCCTGCCGAGCTCCTGCCGCCACTCCAGCCTGCGTGCACTTCCTCTCCACCCTGGCGCCACCTCGGGACACCAGACAACCGCTCGGCTTTGCCCTGCAGCCACCCCGGACCACGCGGCATAACTCTGGACTGCTCCCGCCGCTTCTCGCTGCTCCCCGTGGCTGCAATTGTCACAAATTGGGCACCGGGCTTCCCCCTCATGGCGGCACTGCCCGGCAACAGCCGTGGGTCGGTGCGGCCCCACTACCGACACAGGGAATAAAGCAGCTTGGAAACTCCCATAAGAGAGAGCCCTCCCTCATTTCCTTTATCTCTATCTGCAACCGGGGTCCATGGACATCGGCCATATCGGTTGACCCGGACCCCACTGAGTCTGGCCGAACTGTCGTCCTTTTGCCTGCCGAGGGCAGAGGCAGGGGGCGGTCACTCGTGCCGTTCACCGAGGGGAGGTGGGGGTTGGAGCTAGCCAGCTTCTAGATTCGCTCCCATTCTGAGACCAAGGCATGGTGTCAATCATCACTGACACCTCCTTCATTTGGGGTAACCCCACAGGGGAGGATGTGTGTCTGTGTTCCCTCTTTCTTATAACTGCTTTTACCATTTCCTATGGGCATTTCCCTCTTAACTCCTTTCTCTCTCTCTCTCACTCTCTCTCATTCTCTCTCCTTTAGTTACTCCAAGGTAATATTCATAATAGTTTAGGTATGCCATCAACTACACATTCTACTAATACATGTTATATAAATGAACCTGTCTTAATATTCTTACTGCAAAAAGCATATATTTAGTTAGGAAGTCACAATAATTTTGTGAAGTAAAGGCGAGCACAGTTGCAGTATGTAGTATTATTATTTCTTTCTCATCAGCCTTTTAATGCAGTTCAAAATGGGCAAGTATTGGTTCTAACTGCCTCAAGTAACTAGGCATTTTATTTCAGCTTCATGCTTTTAATTTTGTTAGAAAATTTTTGTCTATTACACCCCTGAAGCAATAAATCATCCAGCTTCCCTAATTGCCCTTCCTGTCATTTGAGAATTTCAACAGAAATATAAGAAACACCCACCTCTTTTGATCAGATCAAAGATTCCTTTAAAAGCTTGTATACCGATTTTTCACCAGGAAAAGACGTTTCCCTTCTCTATTTTATAAATTATGTGGTTATTTAGCTTTTATGTATTATTTCAGAAGGCTTTTTCTCTCTTTTAATATCAAATAAGGCCATACCTTGTTAAAATGGAAAAAAAATTCTTAAAGCCTATATATCTAATCTATTGACTTGAAAGGAATTTTTATTGAAAATTGCGCAGGTATACTTATACATTAGCTAAAAAATATAACTCCATATTTGATTTATATGATGAAAGAAGTTGAGTAAGGAAGTAAATTATCTCCTAATTCTCTTAGGGAAGGATTCAATTCCATGATTATCAGTATTAATTAGAACAGGACACGTACCACGCTTTCACTTTTGAACGTGTATTGTTTTTCAATTAGTTTGTGATCGTTCTAAGTATTTGTGGAATATGTTTTCTCTTTTTCTTCCCCCCTCCCCTGACTTTCTTACCTGCATTTTTGTATAAGAGACCTCTTGTTATGAATAAACTGTTCTAAAGCTGCAAAAATAAAATCAGCAGTGTTTCTAACTGATCTACAGAAATACATATAGAAAAGTTACTTTCTAATACATTTTTATGGTACCTTAAAATATGTACACTCAGATAATCCAATTAAACAAAAAAAAACCACTTTATGTAAAATTACCTGGACTCCTTTGGAAGCAAGGTACTATACGCAGTGGTTTTAGTAATATATTTGTGTATAAGGTTACAAGATATTACAGTGGTAAAAAATAAAGGTATATATTTTGCTTTTTAGGTATCTACTAGAAAGATGTAAGGACAACGTATGAATCATAAGGACATAACATTGAAATGAAAATCTGTCAAAAGAAGGGGAGTAAGACACTGCGTATTTTGTCTTGCACAGGTGAAATCTATCCTGGTATCTGAAGATAGTTAAAAACTGGACAAAATAAAAGAATTCCTTCTACCACTCTCTGGAAGAACTTGAAGCAGATGAATAAGCAGAATAAAGAAATGTCTGGGTATGTCTTGGTGAAACACTATCAAGACTTTGGTCAAAATTAGCTTGAACATTCACTCTTTGCATTTGAAAATCCATGTTGAACAGAAATGAATCAATAGTAAGTACAGGGAATATCTCAGCAAAATGTGTCAAGCCTGGGTTTCTACAATTCCGTTCTATAAAAGATCTATTGCCTGCAAACTTGGAGAGCTACCAGCTACCAGCTGCCTGTTTTCAAGACAACCAGACCAGGCTTCCCACAAGCTAACAGTGCAATTTAGCAACAGTATAGATATAATCTTCAGAAAAAGACTAAGCAGTTTAATGCTTAATATTTGAGTCTGAATTGTTTTATTTCTTTTATTATTTTTTCCTCCTGAGCCAGTATTTTTATTTTATGATGCTTTTGTTTCCAGAGGTTCAATGTTAGACAAAATAGAAACATAAAAGATAGAACACAAACTCATTACCATTTTTTTTTTCATGAATTATTGTCATTTAAAAACCAAGCAATAATACACAATGGCACTGAGTCATCAATAATCATTTGTTCCTTCACTTGCTCTTAAGGAGGATCCATTTCCTACTGACATTAATGACTAAGCTGCAGCTGTTTTCAAGGAAAATAAAAGCAGGTGTCTTTAGCATGCAGGTTGTCAGATGTACTGAAAATGTGGAATGAAAAAAGATATTTCAATCAGAAAAAAAATCTAATCATAAATATAAATATAATAAATATAATAAAAGGTATACTGGACATCTACCTATCAAAAACAAACAAACAAAATCCAAACAAACAAAAAAAACCCCAAAACCCAAAAAACCATCCCCAAAAAACCAAAACAAAATCCCCCTCTATGATCATTTTTTTCCTAACTCCAATGCAGCTTTTCCCATTTCATTTGTTTCTGCTGATTAATAAAAAGATATTAAATGCTCATTTTTCTTACTAAAAGAGTCTTGAAATTCTTTTTTAGGCTTCTAAGTATTTTGAATTTTGTAATATAAAAACTTACATTAAAATACACCAAGGATTAATAGGAAATGGCACACTTACCACAATACTTTCAGATGTTTTATCTTCTTTCTTTACATTTATAAATATTTTGCAAAAGAGATACCACAGGTGTTGTATACCTATGATATATCTATATTTATTGAATATTTATATATAAATACAATACTTTGTATTATTATATATAAAAGTTATTTATTTTATAACTACTATTGAATATAGTAGTTCAAATGAAGCAATAATTAAGCTTGGCAGGAGCATAAACATAGTAATATTTTGTTTCATCTGCAATTTGCTTGAATGAATGTTCAGTATAACTTTTCCACTACACTGTTTCAGTATGTTTAACAAAAAATTGTTACAATAGATTAAAAAAATAATATAAAAATGCAAGAAATTGCCTCTTTTATGTATCTCAGAAATGTTAAAATAGTTCATTTTGTGATGCCTTTTTTTTAATGTTGCTGAATATGTATAGTAAGAGAATATTTTAGCAAGCATCAGATCAAGTAACTTACTTCCAATATCTGCTACTATAAGCCAGCATAAAGCACAAAAAAAAATTAATGGAAATGAATTCAGTATGTACATAGGTACTGCAATAAAACCACCAAAATGTTTCTTCTTTCAAATCTTTACAAATTACTTAATTTCCTTTCAAAATATCTCATGATTCAAAAAATATATGAACGGCGAATCTTAGAAAAAAGAGGACACATTTAGTAGCTGAAGTGAAAGAATCCAAGATGGTTAGAAGGAATAAAAACAGAAGATGCATATGAGAAATGAAGGATACAGATGAGTTCTGGTAACACTCTCCTAGTTGAATGTAATGGGGGTCATTTCCCCCACAGCATTTTAATCATGTGCTTTTATTTATGAACAACTATAGCATTAGTGTTCTGTCAGGCAGTTCTATTTTCCATTACTGCAGTCTCTCATAGACATTTTACTAATATCTGTAAAATCAGTTGTGTCTGAAAGAAATCTGTCTACAGTAAATTTATTTGTTGAAAGGTTGTGGCAAGACTCTGCTTTTAAATGCAAAACTTAAATCTTCTTTCTTTCAACAAACAGGCTAACAAAAATAAAACTTGCAGGTTTTCCAGGTATTGCCAGTAACTTGTTTGACTGACTTGTTCTGATGCTGTGAAACCTGCAGTTTCATTGAGTCATACAGACCAAAGACTACTTGCTATGTTTACTCTCCATTCAGAAGGCCTAGGCTCCTTCAGGACTATCTATGGGGAAGAAAACAGCCTGCCTTTTCTATCTCAGCCCATTCCTGTGAATAAAAGTTACAGCATAACATATTAAACCCCTTTAAAATACTGATTTTTTTTTTTTCCTCTACATGTTCTCATTTTTCTAAGACAGTGAGAGGGACCAGTGTGATTTTTCTTTAGGCCTCAGCAGGTGTTCCACATGAGGTGAACAATGCCTGCAGGGGCTGTGCCCGTGCTGGGAGCCCTGTCCCGGGCAGGCCTCGCCCGGCAGCCGAGCAGGGCAGAGAAAGCTGCCGCCATCGGGCTGCCAGCGACCGCCCTTGCCGGCGGGGCAGATCCCCTGTGCCGGGGAAAATGCCCAGGAAATCGGCCTATGGGAGGAGCTTTAGCACACAAAACCGGTGAACTGCACCGCCACAGCCCGGGGGCGTTTTCTTTGGGTTCCTTGGGAGCGGGGGCTCGCCCGGAGGCTCAGCTCGGTCCCCTCCTTCCCCCTCGCCTTTTTCTCCCTGCGCTCCTGCTTCTTCCCTGGTTGCCTTCCCTGTCCGGCCCTGTCCTGCCCTGTTCGCCCTTCCCCAGGGCAGCTCGGCCCCAGGGCCCCGCAGCGCTCCGCTGTTTCCCCAAGGAGCCGCCCCGGCCCTGAGAGCCGCAGCTGCTCCAGGAGCGCGCCCGTGGCCGCGGAGCCTGTTCTGGGCCGGCAGGAGGGACACGCAGCCGCTGCTGCTCGGGAATCGCGCCCAACCTTACACAGGAGGGGATGTACAGGACTATAGACTCAAACGTGAGAATTCATGAATTTCAAATATCTGTATTAAGGCTGTATAGAATCATAGAATCATTTGGGTCAAGATCATTAGGTCCAACCTGTACCCTAGGACTTCAAAGTCTACTGCTAAGCCATGTCTCTCAACATATCTTTTAAATACTTTCTAGGGCTTGTAACAGCCACTTTCCTGGGAAATTCTTGCAGTGTTGACAACCTTTTCAGGGAAGACATCTTCCCTTATATCTATTCTAAATCTATCTTGGGGCAACTTGAGGCCATTTCCTCTCATCCTATTACTTGTTACATGAGAGAAGAGACTGACCCCACCTCGCTACCACTTCCTTATAGCAGGTGAGTATGCTTCTTATTTGCAGGCGGTTTTGACCTTTTTTCTTTAGCTTTTCTCAGACATTTCAGTCTATTATCAAGTTATAATTTGCCTTTGACCAAGTTATAACCCATCAGTACTATATCACTACAATCCATTTGTCTTTAAAATTTCTTTTTATTAAGAACTTGCATAGGACTGAGGACTTTGAACTGCCATCGAAAATGGTTCAAAGGATTATGTATGAAAGAGATGCCAATACTGGTGTGATAAGTTAGGAGAGAAATGCTCTTTGGTTAGAGATAGATTTTACCAGAGAGATTGAAATATGGATGACAAATTGCATATGTAGAAAAATAACCCTCACTGCTACCCTTACAAGTAAACAAAAATCCTTAAAATATCTTTTTTTTCCCCCTTTGGTAGGCTCAGCACTTTGTGTCTGAGAAATTAGTTTGACAAGGCATTTGAGTTAACATATGCCGGATGATGCTAAGTGGGCAATGAATGTTATTTCTGTCTTGGTTTATGTATTTTTAAAATATACTTTATTAAACACATCTCCCTTTAAAATGGAAAATACATAATTTATAAATGTATGTACTTATAATGGGAGAGTAGTAGAGCAATCTTCAACAAATGAGAAATATTTATTCTCTCTGCAACACAAGATTATACTTCTCCATGGAGGGCTCTTCCCTTGCACGTGCATACCACTGGCTGTCTGGACCAGTGCTTGGGCATGATGCACAGAATTCCCATTATGGAGGGTTTGACTGTCTGACGTTTACATTTTCTATACTGATACTTACCATGCACCTAATGATAGATGCAGACAACACCTCCTCACTCCAGAAAGATAATGCCCTCCAAGCACTCCACCCACACACTTCTGGTTAATCTCTGACTTCAGTTTAGAAGAAGGAAAAGACAGTATGATGACATGTTAATCTCTTCATCGACAAAATATTTTGTTTTCTTAATTAATGTTTCATCAGCCCAATTTACATCATTAAACAAAATAGTGTTATTTATTACATTCTGTAAAATGCTCTGCTAAAGATGCTTCCTGTTGAAGGTGGAAACAGACTCAGAGGTGTCCCTCAAAAGCATGAGGGGCAAAACCCTCATGTTCTAACAGAGTTTCCAGTTAGACCTTAGAGAAAGAATGCCTACCACAATTAAAACTGTCAAACACAGGCTGCCCAGCAATGGTGTGGAAACCACGGCCTTGGGGTGATAGGCAGACTGACCTAAATCAGTCCCCTCTTTGAGTGGTGGATTGGACAAGATGACCTTTAGTATCTTTGACAACAGATCTCATTCATTCTCTGAACTTATTTATACTGTGGTCATTGCCATAGCATCTGAGTGCAAAAACTGCTATCATTTCAGTGATAACATGTAAATTTTATACATGTATACTTATATTTTACAACATGACATAGTCTAAGGAAGTGATAATAAGATACAAGACATATTCAAATAGATTTTTTTAACAGAAGAATTTCTTTTGACCGGTAGAACTTAGGTTCTTGTTTCTCAGTCCTGCTTTCTTGACAGAGACCTCAATTTTTCCTAAATGCATGTTCCCAAAAAAGAATTCAAATCAGCTTTAAACTAACTCCTTTAATTATCTACATAATGCTAAGAAAATCTTGATCTATGTTAAAATAATTATACATTTTATCCCAGTAATGGAAACTGCCTGGGCAGTTTAGTTTAGACCTTAGCAGGTCTAAAAGCCTTTAGATCCAGGTTTGTACTTCATCTAGTTTTGTGTGTCACACATACAGAAAGCATATTTCTGAGTCCTGGTAGCTTTGGAAAACCTTAGAATATAAAGATAGGAAACACTGACTTCTTTAAAGCAATTATTCCTGAGACCTTACAGTGACTATGCTGACAAATATTTGAGGATCATAAAAGGAAAGGAAAGAAGTCACTGAATTCTAATCAACATATCATCTACTTCTTTCAAAAATTACTCTTTATGTATTTGTAGGAAAGAAAAACACAGAGATGATAATACTAGAAAAAAAATGTCTATTTATTAAAATTCACTGTTTGAAATATAATTTGTAAAGACATTATCACTACGCTTCACTTTCTGATTTTTTTTTTTTTGTTAGAGACTGAAATTTCTAGTTGTGCAAATAACACCTAATGCAGAATTAACTCCATTACCACATGAAGAAATTCAAATAATCTTTCCCTTAGGAGTGAAAGAACTCTGGGGAAAATGTAAGGCACTTCATGAGGTAAAGAAGTGGACCCATGTGAACCCCATGAGGTTCAACAAAGCCAAGTGCAAGGTCCTTCAGCTGGTTTGGCAATCCCTGATCTTAATACTGGCTGCAGGATGAGGGATTGCTAGCAGCTCTGCCAAAAAGGAACGGGGGTGCTGGTGGGTGAAAGGCTGAGCATGAACAACGTGTATTTGCAGCTCAGAAAGACAACTGCCTCCTGGTCTGCATCAAAAGAGGCCTGTCCAGCATGCTTTGTGAGGGAGGTGATTCCTCCACTCTACTCTGTTCTGGTGAGACCCCACCTGGAGTGCTGAGTCCAGCTCTGAACTTCCTAGTACAGGAAAGACATGGGCCTGTTAGGGAGGGAAGCTGTTGGATGGGACCATCAGAGCCTGGAGAAGAGAAGGCCCTGGCAAGATGTTATTTGTAATGTTTTGATACTTGAAGGGGGCTATTAAGAACAGTTTAAAAGAGTATCGATTTAGATTAGATATAAGGAAGACTTTTTTTTTACAATGAGGATGGTAAAACAGTGGAACAAGTTGCAGAGTGGTGGCAGATGCCCTATGACTGGAAATGTTCTTGGTCAGATTGGATGAGGTTTTGAGAATGTAATAGGTGCTCCAGAAATAAGATAACAGTGAAAGGAAGAAGCATATTTCAACTCCTCTGGCATTGGTCTCCAAAAAGGGATACAGCCCCTCCCTCCCCTTAAAGAGGAATTACAGAGCATGAAGAAAAAAAAAAATAACACCTGGAAGGCAAATAGGCCCCTCTGTTGGCAAGTGGAGACTTATTGAGTGGTGATGGTACCCATACATTTTAATTAAAGATCATAATTAAAATATTTTAGGTTTCAGTGTTTTAAATGGATGTATGTGCCAAATGCTGATGTTTGGGCATTAGGTTCAGAAATCAATCCCAACCTTGGTAGAAACTCAGAGTCTACAATGTATGTACTAATGATGATGCCTTGAGAGGCTGATCTGGAACAGAGATTAGGCATAGTTAAAGGAATAAAGTAGGTATTTATTAAAAGGCCTTCAAAGGATACACCTTGGGCAGTGCAAGAGCCTGGCTTGGGCTGTCCCCAAGATGGACGCAAGATAGACAACTGGTCAAGAGTTTTCATACTTTTGTATATATTGGGGTTGAATGTCCAGTTACAGCTTCAGGTTATGAAGTCCCATCCTCCTGGTTTGTTCTCTTCAGTTCACTGTTGTTTACACTTTTTGGGCCTGAGGCTGTAACAGTGTCCTTGGTTCTCAGGCTGGAAAATAATTGTTTTGTCTAACTAAACTGTGAGAACTTACTAACACTTATTATGAAGTTTGGAGTTACACACCAAGGCAGTACGGAACCTGAAAAATATGAAAGCTTAAACTTAAGGCATCAATGACTGTAGTGAATGCACTCCCTCATTGAAAAAAATACTGATGATTTCTGCTGTGGCACAAAATGAAATTTCTGAAGTCATGACTGGGAAACAACAAATAATCTCCAGAACTCACCCCCCATATAACTCAGCTGTCTGGCCAGCTGGGAAAGCAGACAGGAGGTGGTATTTAACAATTGATTATTAGTATCTGCGTGCTAATACAGCCATGCTAACAGCTGCTGTACCAAATATTGCAAATATAACTGCTACTTTGAAAGCAGCTACATACCCATTAATGGCGGTGCTAGATATAAAAAATATGTTCTTTATGGTTCCCTTGAAGGAGGAGGATAAAGAGAAGTTTCCTTTCACTTGGGAGGGAATACAATACACCTTTAGCAGACTCCCACAGAGCTATAAATATTCACCTATAATTGTTCATGCCACACTTGCTGAACTTTTGCAGAGAGACTCACTCCCCCAAGATGTGAAACTGTAAGAAAATATATGGATGATATCTGATTGGAGAAACTTCCCCTGAGGAGGTGGGGGAAGAGGCAGCAGCAATATGGCAAACAGTAAATAAAGCAGAAATGGAAATTCCATCTGGAAAATATGTGGGACTAAGTAAAGAAGGACAAACCCTGAGTGAAGAAATTGAGCATAAAGAGTTTAATTTTAACTGAAGAATTAAAAAAATATCAGTCACTGGGACCAGTACACTCACACATCCCTGTTACAGCTGAATGTGGTTTCTATTTTTTATTATAGCACATATATAATTGAAATTACTGTTTTCTCTTGGTGTGTGTATAAATTACCTTAATTTTTATGATAATAAATATGACTCAAATGAAAAAATAGGGTTTTTCCCGTTAAATCAGACAAAATTTAATTTAACAGAAGTCTGACCAATGTTTGACCTCAAGTTAGTATGTTTTCTTGTGTAGAATTAGTTGCTTCCCCTCCCTGCTCCTCACCCTTTTATTTTCTTAAACCTGAACTCATTTAGGGAAGGGTAAGATGTCCAAGTTGGTGAATATTTACAAGAATAGGTCTGGATTTTACTTCACTTAAGGAATTGTACTTCTGCATTTCATATTTCTTGTCCAGGATTTTATTCTAGTATTATGTTACGTACATAAGAAGCAAATTATGGTTATAATAATATGCTGAGTAATGTATGGAAGGTCAGCAGACATCTTGTACTTTTACCCTTTCCATTTTGCTATTTGATCTATTTGAACAATATGCCTTTTTTTTCTTATATGAAACTTTAATTTTCCTAGTCTCAGATAAACAAATTAGAATAATAATTTATAGTCTACCTAGGTGCTTCTGTATTACCTATATTGTGATTCAGATTTTATCCAGAACTTTGTATTCAGTGCATGAGACTTTTATGCCTGTTTAAAGTACCCATTGCTCTTCTTTTGGATCTATTTCACTTCCTAATGGACCAATGCCTAAACAGCATTTCTATTGAAATGACAAAAAGGCTTAGATTTGGCACTTAACAAACTATAATTATTGACACACTATAGTCTCGTGAACTTTGCTAAACCAGTTAGTGAAGGGTACCCTTACATTTTCTTCTCAAAATAGTGAAATAAATTAAAAAACCCATCAGCTGGTTGATCAAGAGTTCCAAATGATACCTACTACTAGTGAAATAAATTACTAAATTCACACATTTCTTCAGTGTTAAAGTATCCTACAACAATAAATGAGAAAAAATAGTCCACTAATCTTAACATTTGTCATTAAACTTTTGATTTTGTTCTTGAAAAAGCTAGTGAATAACTCTTAACTTTCATAGAATTAGATTTGTAACTGAGAAAAACATGGAGGATACAAGCAGTATGATCTAACTAATACCTAACTCTTCTATAGGAAAACAAAATAAAAAACCTCACAAAAATTTCCTACAGAATAAATCATTATACTCTATCTATAAATATCTTCTTGAAAATGTGTTTTACAGTAGTTTAATATCATGAGTCATAGTGTGGCCCCATTAATTATGCTGTGAAGCAGTGAGAGGGTGAAAAATCTGTATGGGTCTGGTGTGACAGAAATTACATTTTTAATAGTTACATAGAAGATAAAATTAGGTTGAAAAAGTCTTCACTGTTTTCTAGTGTCCTGCAAGAGCCAGTAGTTGAAAAAATTTCCAAACTATGAATTCAAACAACCCATAGAGATATGAAGATCTCCTCCAATCCTTGCATATTTTGTTAACTGTGTGTGAGAGTAATTTGGTAATCTGAGACATCTGGCAACCCAACAAGCATATACAAATCCCATCTGCAGGTAGAAAAGCTTCTCTACTTACAAATGACTATATAGTAAATTGTGGTATAAGCATGTAATTATGTTATTATTTGTTGCCTTGTATGTGAGTGGGTACAAAGAATAAACTTGATTTCTTATTCCTTTTCCACAAAATCAGTTCTCAAATCCCAGAACACCAAGTGACGGCACTTGAGAAAGAAATGGTATGCTTTAGTTTTACTCTATGTTCCATTTTCTTCAGTGTTTTTGTTATCCTTTGAGAGTATTCAGTATCACCAAAACCCAGCTCAAACATAAAAAAAACCTATCATAATAATGTATGCATGAAATCCAGATCACAAAATGGTCTGGCACCAAAAGATTTGGATTGGAATTGGATTTGCTGCATAGGAAAACCAGCAGATTTAACCTAACATAAATATTTGTTTCTGCTCCTAAGAAAACAGAGTATGTTTAATATAAATAATGAATTATATTGGATAAGTTATAATCCATATTTACTATATGTAACATTTTTCATTTCAGAAAAGATCTTGAAGCTCTACAGAATGATATGCAGTAAACAGAACACACTCATCTCACTTAGGCTGTGAATCAAAACAAAAATTCTGTGGGAGTACACCATGCCTCATAATGATAAAACCATGATACAGCCTCAGATACATGGTTATTTGCCTGCTATTTCCCAATCTGTGAAGCGAGTTCTATTGAATAAAACGTAGTGTAAAATGTTTTTTAGGCAACAAGAATTTGCAAAGTTTCTGGACTGCATATGAAGGAATCCACTCTGCTTTCAAGGACAGAAACTACTGAAAATACATTATGTTTGCACCTATAAAGGAAAGGAGAACATCTTCTCCTTGACATAGAACCTAATAAATTGGCATCATGCTCTGGTGTCAGTTTCTATGTATAAAGCAAAGCATTTAGTATATAATCATTAAATTCTTCAATCCTTCAGGCCATAATACAAGAGCTGTAGTACAGAATATAGTTTTAATGTACTTTTCTTTCTGTGTCTACTTAGTCAGTCTTATACATCCTCATCTGGAAAACAAGCATACGCAAAATATTTTTTTTGTCTCCAAGCAATTCTGTTCTTTGTGGATCATGATTGAAGTGCAGCCAGAAAACTAGTTGTAGGCAGACAGGTCTGTGGAGAGCAATGGCTGTGTCACTTTTGAAATCTGTCCTTTAGGACAATGTTCTTCCAGAGAATATTCTTTAGAAACAATGCTTTAGTAAAAACACATATTTCAACCTCATGGAGCCAAAGAGCATCTGTTCAATGTAAGTACCCACTTCCAAACTGTATTTGTACCTGTTTACAAGTAATTGCAGTAAGCTTGAGAAATACTAACACATTCCTTTTCCTGTTCAGATATTAGGCCTACACCTGGCTTGTTCAGTCACCTTGTATTCTCTGGGTGCAGGTGAGAATCAGTCCCCATGCATGCATTCAGGATCAACTACAATTTTCTGCCACTTAAATAAGAAACTAAACTATTTTTTATTGGCTGGCCTGCCATACCACAGGAAAGGGAGATAAGGAGCTCAATTCCGTTTTCTTGTAATCAAAAACTTTGGCAGAAAACAAGCTGCAGCAGCATATTGGGCATAGACAACTGAGAGCCTCTATTGACTTTCATCTCTTGCTAGTGAAAACAGTAGGCAAAAAAAGGAACAATACATATGCATTGTCGGACCTCAAAATTAAGTGCAGAACTGCAAGTGAAGATTCCCTTATCTTTGTGATTATAACCAGTATGTTTGATTTGGAAATAATTCAGAATTGATAAATATAGCCACATATTTATTCCTATTTTGCAGTATCATTTCTGGAAGTGAAACTTCTTTAAAGAAGTCTCTCGGGGAAAAAAATGATACTTGAAATAAAGAGATCGTTCAGTTTATTTACCTAATTTTTAAGGATTTATTTACAGTTCAGTACTGCTTGGTGATTGTGGACAAATCTATGTAAACATGTGAGATACTAAGGAGGAACAAACTCAGTCTCATCCTAAAATTTTGAAGTCAGATAGAGTTCCTTGACATCAGACTCATAAATCAGCAATTGATCCAGAAGTATGATGGTATCACTTTGGCCAGGAGCTGAGTTCAGTGCAAATGGGCTAAGTATGGAGAGCCAGGGTGAATGGTAAAATGCAAACATGAACAGAGAATAAGGTGCCTTTGTGTGAACCGCAGGTTGAGAATTAACCAGAGTTAAAACTGAAACTGATGGAAAGGTAGATCACAGAATCATTAAGAACCAACCTGGTTGGTGGCTTGGGCTGACACCTGGTTTGAAAGACCTTCTGAGAAAGAGGCTGAAGGAACATGGTTATCTGTGCATGGAACATGGCACGAGGAAGGCAGACCCATTGGTGTCAGGGGCAGGCAGCTGCCAGGGCCAGACATGAAACCTGGTCAGAGCATGGCCTTGAGGTCACTGGGAAGGGATCAGCAGATAGTGCATGTCCAGGTGGGGCAGGAGTTTATGGGGGAAACTTTTTACTGATACAGACCCTATTCCCTGCTTGTCTGCTTAGTAACAGTCATACTATTTGATGTTCAGATCTTCAACTCTAGCTCAGACAAAATTAATTCTAGTTCATAGAAGTAATTTAAAATAGCCTGGCTAATTTTTTTCCCCATTCTTTGTGGTTTTTGGATTCCTGTGAAATGAGAAGCAGAAATTACGAAATGCTTTGCTATGCAGTATTTTTGTGTTGCTGATATTCTACAGCAAGAGATTCCTTCACAATCAGAAAATTACTTCCAGATTAAAAATACAATAGTTAGCAGTTCTCAAACTGCTCCTTTTCAAAAGGAGTTGAAATCTCCTTGAAGGTTTTAGAGAACTGTATCTTGCATCAGTGAAGAAAAACAAAATTTTATTATAAGCATTTGCAGAAACAGACTGAATTTTTATATCCTCAAATGAAGTAGCTTACTTTTGTTAAACTTACACTTGAATATTGGAATATCATACTAAGTATAAACATCCTTATCACAGCATCAGGACATTTTGAGCCTGATACAGTGCATTTTTACTTGATCTTGAAAGGAAAATAACATCTGGTACATCTTTTAATGGTTTTCTGGGAATTGCCATGTTAGCTTAAAGCATTTTTGTTTCAATTAATTCGTATTTCCTAGTTTAAAACAAGAACAACAAAACCCCTCTTTGTTACTCACATAACTGAATGCTGTGTAACTACACAAATTTTAACTATGCACTTGTGTAAGTGCTGCTTGAAGAACAGGTATGTTAGAAAATACAAGTCCTCTGGAAGAGACTGTTCTTACAGCATTAAAACTTATCATAGGTTTTGCAAAAAAAAGTTCAGATAATTTCCCGTCTATCACTGTGGCTGTGGCTGCTTTTTGCTTTTTTCAGGTGATAAGTGTCTACCAGAGAAATCTTATGGGTCCACCAGCCTGTTTCAAATAGTGGCAGTAGGATATAATGTTTAGAAGGAGACATGATGCTTGATACTTGTATGAAGTCAATGGCAATTATGCCTATCAGGCATTCATAGTAGTTGAATTAGAACACTACAGAGTGAATTTTGTGAATTCCATTGTGTTTTCATTCACAGATGAATGTTTTCATTCATAGTTCACCTCAGTTCAGTGTTTCATTCATAGTTTACCTCAGTTTCAGTGATATTTGAACACAGAATTTTTAGTTCTGAGCTATATCTTTTTCTAAAACTTACATTAGAAACTCACATTCATTTCTTTTGTGCATACACAAATGTAATTGTTCTGTGGTAGTATTTCCCATGTCTTTTCCAGTGACAGCTTTCAGTACTCCAAATTTGTCCTCAGCTGTCAGCACTTCTATCTTCTCCAGCTATAAGATTTCAAATAGAAACAACATAAAGTTTGTATGGAGATACAGAGTGGGGTCCATGAAAATATTTGGCTTTTGTCAAGCATTATTAGAGTGTAGAATTACTGTTTAATGGATTGTTAGAAAGCCATTATGTATAAATATGTTTTACATATTTTTTTGCTTTATCTTATGAAGTCGTATTTTATATGTAGTTAGAACTACCTTTGCAGCAGAAAACTTGTGTCTGTTCTTGTTTGCATGAACACAGCCCCCATTTGTGATATACATTTGTGCCTTTTGCTGTTTCTCATCTTTGATGATGAGGAGATGTGAAATCTTTCTTTTGATGCTGGAGTCAATACAAGATATCAGTTTTTCATCCTTTGCATTTTGTTATCTTTTCTCACTCTTCTTATCTTTTTCAGTTTCATTATGTTAGCAAGAGGAATATAGTTATGTGTCATTACTTTTGAAAAGAAAGCTAAATCATATTTTAGTTGAGCTTGTTTATTTGACAGGTGAGGGACTTTTTTGGTTTTGTATCTTTGTTCCTTTTTTTCTTTTTCCTTCCTCCCTTCCTCCCTTCCTCCCTTCCTTCCTTCCTTCCTTCCTTCCTTCCTTCCTTCCTTCCTTCCTTCCTTCCCAGC
>WBNO01027813.1:31024-90838 GCA_013400575.1 Peucedramus taeniatus | reverse complement strand
TTCCTTCCTTCCTTCCTTCCTTCCTTCCTTCCTTCCTTCCTTCCTTTTTTCCCTTTTTTCCTTTTTTTCCTTTTTTTCCTTTCTGCTGAATGAATTTGTGCCGGTTTCAGCTGTGGTAGAGGTAATTTCCTTCACAGTGGCTGGTATGGTTCTGTGTTTTGGATTTGTGCTGAACACAGTGCTGATAATATAGAGATGTTTTTGTTCTTGCAGAGCAGGCTTTACACAGAGCCAAGGCCTTTTTTGTTTTTTGTACTGCCGTGCTGGCAAGGAAGTTGGGAGTGCCTGGGAGGTTGGGAGGAGACAAAGCCAGGACAGGTGACCCAAACTGACCGAAGGGATATTCCAGACCATGTGACAGCATGCTCAGTGTACAAAGGGGGGAAGAAGGGATCGTTAGTGATGGTGTTGGTCTTCCCAAGTCACAGCTACGTGTGATGGTGCCCCACTCTTTGGGGATGGCTGAACTCCTGCCTGCCCAAGGGAAGTGATGAATGAATTTTTTACTTTGCTTTGCTTGTGTGTGCGGCTTTTGCTTTTCCTATTAAACTGTCCATATCTCAATCCACAAGTCTTTATCTTTTACCTTTCTGATTCCCTCCCTAATCCCACTAGTGGGGTAGCAAGTGAGCGGCTGAACGAGACTTTTACATAAAAATTAAATTTTTGTTCATAGATTTCCGTGTCTTTCTCTCCAAGAAAAGCTGTCAATCATAAATATAACTGGTGATCTTAGAAGGGGCAAACTAAAATGCAATTATCTCCTGGTCTATGGGAGGATCTTCCACAAAACAAATAAAAGTTGGTAACTAAACCAGCAATAAAACCCTTAAATAAACCTATGAGTTTTTCCTGTAACTCTGAGAATGAGGAGAACACACAATAACACACAGTTTTACAGAGTTTTTTTTCAAATTAGTGTGACTATACAGTTCCCTTGGGAAAACCCCTCATTTTACAGAAATATTCTTGGTTAACATTTTACACACACACACATATATATATATGTATATAAAACTACATATACATATACATATATATATACATAAATGCACAAAAGAAAATCTGTGTGATACATAAAGTATGTATGTCTTGAAATCACATATAATGTAAAGTATATTCACTATAAAACTTAGTATGATATGTAAAATACAATTTAAAATCAATGAAAAATTTTCACAATGGAGCAAAATACAGAGCTGGACCTAAGCCAAATTGCTGAACTTAGGTTTTGAAAATTATGTGTGTACATGAGGAAGATTTGAAATTTATTAAAAAAAATTAGCTTTTAGATATGTTAAACAGTAAGGTAGATGTATAGCAATGATTATGACTGAATTAGGATCTTCCTCATATTTCACTGGCTGGATGCAAACAGTACCAAAACCTAACACTTTATCAGACATACAATTGAAAAACATTGGTTGATTAGATTTTTTATGAGTTCTCTGATAGTCCTTATTTACACTTCTTTTTTGCATACATGTGAAGCAAGGGACTAGAATAGCAATTTTTGAAGACCCTGTTAGAGCCTCTGAAATGTTTATATATTTATTTGCTTTCTTTTTCATTAGACACATTTAAAACAATATAAGGGTTTGGATACAAAGTTAAAATTATGTTTTCCAGAAATTTCCAGAGGAACTGTGAATGGTTGAGAAGCTGGAAAAATCTCTGCATAGTACATAACCTATGTCAGGTATAGCTTTTTAAGAAAGTATGAACAAATATGTATATGTATACACATTGCAATAAGGTGAATTTTCTTTATTCAGGCTATTCTGGTTTTCTTTTTATATATAAATATTTACATGTTAAAAAATGTAGCTCATTAATTATCCTTAAAATATTATTTATCTTAACCACAGAATATGTTTTTAGAACTGCAGGATTTTTAATATAGACAACATATACTATTGTATATTAAAAGACACTTGAAGTTTTTTGGTGAGTTCATTAGTTACTTCACAGACTGCTTTCAGGAATATGAGACTGATATTTCAGGAATATTTCTTGATGCTCTAGAAATAACCTTCTCCACTTTCACCAATTTTTGCTACTAGGCAGAGAATAGAAACACCAAATAATTGAAAGTCAGTGAAATGAAAGAGTATATAGGCAGACTATGCTAAGAAAATTTGGGAAAATTAATGTGAATAGATTCCAGGATTGAAAAGAAATAAAGTATCTAGATCTCCACATTGCTCTAAAGGAAGAAATCCTCCTTGTTAGTGATGTCACAACTCTTCTGGAAAGATTTCAGGGTGGTGCAGAAAAACCTTCTCAAGCCTGCCCAGCAACACAGCCTCAGGAGTTGCAGTGTCTGCATATCGCCACCCAGCAGTGCAGCAGATTCTAGGAAAGCCTTTGTGCAATATTTTAAACTGGTTCATCTGTGTTGGTTTGGACTGTGAATATACAATATTGGTAACTATACTGATGAGTCAGACTATAAAGCTGTTAAAACTTTAATTGGACTAACAGTAAATTATTGGTTTCACATTAGGCATTTTCCTGTTTGTAGCAGTACTTTTGAGTTTAAAAATTTACATAAACAGAAGGACATAATTAATGTCTTCAGATTACAGAGTAAATATGTTCAGTTGAGGTAAATTATAAAATAAAAGTAGTATACTTTCTTCTGCTGTTGTTTTTCAAAGATACGCTTTGAATTTTAGCTACTCCTTGCCATTTGCAAGGATTGCTCCATAAAACTTACTAACTCTGACTAGATGTGTCTCTGAGTTGGGTGAGTCTTTTAATGTTATTTGAACACCTTCAGGAAATGCACCAGTGTATAAATGCACAGAAGCAAAGAAATACCATTTAAAAAGTTTTGGAAAGATCAAATGCCAAGAGTTTCATTAAGCAGAGGAAGGATCCCAGAGGAACAAAAACCCATTTGTTTAAACAAAACTAGAAGGTGGAGTGCCAGGTTTGCCAGCTAAGTATTTGCACCTGGCTGACAATATGTTGATACAGATGGTATCTAATGCAACATTTGGCCATGTTTTACATTGGCTGGAATAAAATATTTTTCTTTGGGACATCAAGTTAATATTTTAGCTTAATTATATTTAGGATAAAACCCACAATGTTAAATAAATAAATTGACATAAAAGATACACCTATTCACATCTTGCCTTTACTAGAGAGCACAACGAATCTATCCAATCATGAAAGTGCAGATATTTGTCTAAGGCTATCAATAATGACTCCCTCATGTATAAGGAAAGCCTTTGTTTTCCATTTTATTTATTTATTATATTATTATAAAATAGAAAAAACAGACCTCTTTGTTTTTTAATTTTCCAGGTTTGTCTGGGAGTTAATTTTCTTCATAGCAGCCTGTGTAGTGCTGTGTTTATGACAAAATGGTGTTGATAACAAACCGGTGTTTTATCCATTGCTGAACTGTTTTCACAACACCAAGGGTTTCCACTTCTTACCATGTCTTGCCTTCTTCCCTCACCTCTCTCCAGTGAGTAGGCTGAGGGGGCAAGAAACTGGGAGGGACACAGCTGTGAAGACTGACCCAATTTGACCAAAGGGATAATTAATATCATACGACTCCACACTGAGTTTACTGCTTTCTCTAGGTAACCTTTGCTCAGACATTGGCTTGGCATCAGTCTATGGGTGGCAGGCAGTAAGTGGTAGCCTTTGCATCTCTTTTTTTTTTCTTTACTTATAATGCTTTCTCAATCTTGATCCATTTTTCTTTCTTGATTCTCACCCTCAGTCATGCTAGGCTGGTTGGTATGTAGTCGACAGGGCTCAACCCACCACACTAACCAGACCTTTACATATTTGCTGTACACAAATGTAAGATTTTCATGCCATTTTTAAATTTTTTTTTTGTTGTTGTTGTTGTTGTTTTAATAAATTTAAAGGGTTTTAAAATTTTGTTTTCATTTTATTGTGGTGTTCTTACCTCTAAGCTTCCCATACTTTAACACATCTTCCTGTCAGGTCAGCTCCAGGTTTCTAATTGCTCCATTTCTCTGAGGCCTTAAATCCAATAGATAAAATTATCTGCCATTTACAATAACTGTAAATATACAGTTATTTACACTGAATAAATTATTTCAAATTTCTGAAATGTCACCTATGTATGGCAACAACTTAGTGGTCCTACTTCAGTGATTTAGCTTTCTCTTCCTAATGCAGCTTCTTCCCCTGAAGTAAACCCAGTGGATGCGTAAGATACAGTTCTAATTGTTTGACAACTCTTTGATATGTCAGATGTAAGATGAATCTTCTTTTGAACATTGATTCCCATGTCAACAGACAAGAATGTCAATAAATTAAGTCCCAGTTTTTCAATATATAAATAAGTTATCTAATAACTGCTCATTTTCTTTTCTAGGATTTATTCTGTTTTGACAGGTAAGACCGTGAATATTCAATTATTTCAGCAATAAATTCTTGGCTTGATATGTAAAGTTAGTTTTCCCCTGCCCATAAACACAATTTTGAGTAAAGCAAACAGACTAGCTTAAAATACTGCTAAAGTGATTTGCACCAGGAGGTGTGTTTGTGCGTGACAAACATCTGAAAAACAGGCTAATAATATTTGCTCATTTTCTCTTTTTTGATAGTTTATTTCATTACTTGATTTTTCTTCTGATTTTCATTAAAATGGAAAGTTTGGATTCATTCACTGAGACAAATAGGGTCTTTGGGAGCTAAAAAGATTTCTCCTATGGTTGAAAATATTGATATACTGAGGTTTTAGATGTACATGTCTGTGTAAATCACATCTCTTTTATATCACCCTATTCTATACTGCTGTTGTACTCCTGCTGTTTCCATCTGCAAGATTATTTTTGAAGCCTATGGTATTTTAAAGCTATGAAGTGTACTATCAAAATTAATCCAGATACCTCTCTGCATAATTCAGAAAACTGAAGATAAGTAAGATGGGTAACTGAAGTAAGATAAGATGGGTAAGGAGAGAGAAGAAACATAAACTACCCCCTTTAGATGTATCAAGTGCTATCAGTATAGAACTAACGAGCTAGCTAAATGCATTAGTCACTACAAATCCGAAGAAAAACTTTGAAGACATATTCAGTATTTACATTTATTTCAGGATATTTCAGGAGCTGACAAATAGTTACGTTACAATTGGAAAGGAAATTGGCAGAAAGCTGGGAGCACTTCAAAGAACTTCTGCATTCAGAGAAGCTATAGAAGGAAGAATTAAAGTTTTATTTTCAATTTCTTTACAAAATAGGTGTATACAAAAGAAAATATCAGTGTAGCAGAAGTGTATCTCCTCTCTGAACACAGTCAGTACAGCTGATTCAGGAATCATCCTTCTATTTCAGTGCATGCATTTTTGGAATATCTGGGTTAACTACTACATTACCTTTTTTAATTTTTTTTTTTTTTTTTTTTTTTTTTTTAATGAAAGAAATGGACATGGCCAGACTGGAAAGAACTTGAGTTCTCTACTCACCCCTCCTCTCCTCAGTTAAAAGCAGAAGACCATTTACCTTGTGTTTGAAAGTCTGAATATTCTAGGCTTTTTACACGAACTACAGTTTCTCATGCTGTTAGGGATAAAACATGTTTACTTGAAAAGTAAATTGAATTCTTAGGTTGGATACATGATATAAAACAGATACTTTTCAATAATTGTTTCAAGGGTTCCATGAGACCTGATAAAGAGAGATCAAGATGAAGTTAATTGCAAAGGAAAAATTTCTGTGCCAATATAAATTTGAACATGTATAAAGATTTCCATGGAGTTGAATTCTCCACAGAAATTTTACTTACACATGGCAAGACTCCATGGAAGAGAAATTGATGTCTAAGCTAAAATCTGCACACAAGAGAATTTAAACAGCTCAGCAAAAGGAAAACCATTTAGTAACATTTAATTCTCAACATGGCTCAGGCTAGAGATTGTTCCCAAGGCAGGTCAGTTGTGATAATCTTGTTTGAGGGTAAGAGAACTCAATAGTATGGATAAGGCCTTTTCTGTGTTCTTTATTTTGCTAGACAGATTTTTTCTGTTAAGTTTGAGTAGAGTTTTTTTTGTTCACCCATAATGAAAATTAAACCTGTCTAGCCATACGTTTTATTGTGAGTTTTGCATGATCAGCTGGAGCCCCAGTCTATATTATGATTTTGCTAAGATCTTTGGATCTTAAAGATTTCTTAACTGTGCCATTAATAACAGACTTCAATGTGTGCTTATAATATAGTCTTTGATTTTTGGTGTGATCCATAAAAAATAGAATGGACTTCTGGTTTTTATGAAGATGATAATTACAGAGTACACTGCCTTGTCATTCCTCAGATACAAAATTAATCTCTTTGACACAGTCTAATATTTTCTTTATTGTTTCCATGTTTAATATTGCCCATGTCTAGTTGCATGGTAACAATCATTCTTACATAGCATCAACAATAAAATATAAACTTTCATGCAAATTTGCTATACTCATTCAAAATGTTCCTGACTAAAAGGGCTTATTATGAATAAATCAGTTCTTCATTATAATGTAACATGAAAAAAAATTAAAGAGCAATAGAAAGCAACCTGACATGAACGCCTTCTGAAAAACACTCCATGTAAAGTTTAAAGACCATTTAACGTAGAGATCTGTTACAGCAATCCTGCAGAAGCATTTGGCACATAAACTTAATGCATGGTATGTCTAGAACTCACCGAGACTTGTAGATATGAAAATATGTCATAGGAAACATTCCTAGTCTGAGAATTTTTCCCTATTTTTTGAATGGTAAATCAGCAAGATTTGGCAAGAAACTAACAAACTAACTGTAATTTGGAAAACATGAATTTTGAATAGGAAAATGAAAGGCAAAAAGGGCCAACTGTGTCCTGGAGTGCTTCAAGAGCACTGCCAGCTGGTTGAGGGAGGTGATTGTTCCACTCTGCGCTGCAGTTGTACTGCCCAAGTTGGGTGTGCACTTTTAAGTACTTCACTGTAAGAAGTACTTATTAGAAGCTATTGAAGTGTGTCCAGAGGAGGATGACCGAGGTGGTAAAAGGTCTCAAGAGCAAGACTTATAAGGAGTGGCTGAGGTCACTTGACTTGCTCAGCATAGAGAAGAGAAGGCTGAGGGATGACCTCATTGCAATCTATATCTTCTTTAAGGGTGTCAGCAGAGGGTAGGCATTGATCTCTTCCCTCTGGCAACCAGCAACAGGACACAAGGCAGTGGAATCCAGCTGCATCAAGGAAAGCTCCCATTGGCATTAGGAAAAGTTTCTTTACTGAGAGGGTAGTCAGTCACTGGAATATGTCCCCCAGTAAAGCAGTCATATTATCTAACCTGTCAAAGTTCAGGTCATCCAAACAATGCTCTCAGTCATGTGCTTTAATTTTAGGTAGTCCTGATACCTGATTTCTGTATTTGAATCCATGAGAACTCAAGAACATATAATTGCATACAGTTTTATGTAGCCATGTATGATATGGCTATCTGTGCTACCAAAGTGTTACTTTTAAAATACTTTATTGAAAAGGAAAATGAAAAAAATATGAAAGAGTTTGATTATAGCATACTTGGACTTCTGCCCCTTCCTGTGTTTGCTAAATCTATTTGAAGTATACTAGAAGTACAGTATTTTCACGTAAGTGTATTCAGGCGTGAAATAGAATCATGCATTTTTAAGTAAATTGCTTTCTAACAAATTTATTTCAGAATATGCACTTAATTAGAGTCACAGCTCTGCATAGTAGTCACTCAGTATTATATCACTATTTGCCAACCACCACTTTGTAAACAAGATGGGCCATCTCAGGATGTGCATTCCATTTCAAACTTTTACTGGTGCTCACTCAGAGATAAGAGGTATTTCAAACTGAGACATTTTATTGACTAACCTGACATCAGACTTTGATCAAGGAATCATGTTGACAGTGGGATGTTTATTTCCATGTAGTCTGATTAAAATAATAGAATTTTAGAAACAATTGGAATTGTGTCATTGCATATCAGATAAGATGCTGCATTTGTCTTGTTACTGTGATGTGAACTTATCAAGGCTTTGGTGTATTTTTTTTTCCGAAGCTCTGTTACACAGCAGATGGGATGTCTAACATCCTTTTCTATTTGAAACATGCAAGCTCTAATAAACAAGAGGGTTTAGAATGTTAAACCAGCCAGCCATACGAAATATGTCACACAGTTTGCTGTCAACCTAATTAATTAGATAGCATTATTTGTTGTCCCCAATGAACTCTGATGAGCTCAATGACTGATAATAGCCTCATTCTTTTGAGGGATTTTCTTCTTATTTTATTCACTTTGATTTAAGAAAGAGTGCTTAAAGAGGGAAAAAACATCCTACCACAATGAGGGGTTATTCAGAAATACATACTTGTGACTTATTAATATGAGCAAACATTTGGCCTCTTTCTAAGTTCATTTTAATTTTAAATCTTCCAGAGTAATGTTTCTTGAATAATTACTATTTCAGTAATTATCTTGCACTTTCATAACACATTTCTGGACATGTTTTTTAATAGAGTTCTTGCCCTTCAGACTGTAGAAAGACTCAATAAAATTATGTGAACACCACTTATAACACAGGACAAACAAAATCTTATGGTTAACATAACATACGGGTCTTCAAATCAATCTTAAATAGAGAAGGCTATTTTCAGTCAGGAAAACATAATTATTTGCTTTTCTTCTAATTTTCATGTTCAGATTTCATTAGAACAAATAATTTGATGAACTTTCTAAAGTTCCACCTCTCTGCAGCACCTCCCTACCCCACAGTTCCATTTTCAGCCATGCCGCTGGTTGTCAAAGAGACAATAACAACCTTGGGCACAGATAGTTGAGGAACACAATAGCATTTTGGGTTACCCAGGACTCTGTGAAGAAAATGAAAAGCTGATCAATGGAAAAAATTATAAACAGTGAATGTAATAATTCAACTTTCCATTACTGCAAATGGCAGTTTTGCTAATGTTTCTGGTAAATATATTTCACTGAAGGAAAGTATCAAATTCCTCAGTGGAAGAAAAGAAATAAAATTAAATTGGCTGATCCTGGTAAGGTACATGTCTACAAATGAGGATGATTCCTATGAAATGCATATGCTGTTTCTGAATTTCTAGATGCTTTGGCTTTATTATTTGGGTTATGTGTTTTTTTTGTCTGCACCCCTGTCCTATTACTATGTTATTAGTTTTGTATTGATAGAATTTTTTTAATGTACAGCTAAATTAAATTTGTATAAGGTTTTATATTTCAGTGTTCCATCCTTAATGAAAGGGATGTTTCAAAAATGCTGTAAATATTTTAGCTGTTCTAAAAAATCAACTCATGTACAATGTAAGGTTTTTATTTAATCTAAAACTTCTTTATTTGAATATTTTTGGATTGCAAGAAAACTTTTGCTATGATGTAGAATGAAGAAAGTGTTTAATGTTTTTCTTCAAAAATAAAAAGATAGTCTACCTTGGAAATCTCTAGTGACGTTCTCCATTGAATGTTTTTGGATTGATGCTTGGAATTTTGGATACAGGACTGAAACTATTGTTTCAGTTTCTTTGCATTTCTAATTTACCTAAATCTTAAGTATGGACTTCTGTTAAAGCAGTGACCAGATGATAGGTAGCAAGAGCAACAAAAACCACAAGGCACAGAGAGACAGGATCAAGGAGAAACACTTGGAGTGATTCTTCCAATTCTGGCTACCAGCAGTAACCTGGATGGAGACTTATGGTAAGCCTAGTCAGACCTCTTTGACCTCCACATATCATATCTCTCAGTGCTAATCACAACTTTACTTTAAACAGGGAAACAATTATGATAAAAAAACCCACATAATATGGGTGAGTACATAAAAAAATACATCTCTTTTTTCTGTAGTCAATATCTTAGTGTAAGTTAAAGATTAATTTTTTGATACCTCAATTACCTCCACCTCCCATAAAATCAGTTTTGATTTTTTGAAAATAATAACGTTTTAATGATTTTTTTGGGGGTAGGATTCCAAATATGGAATATTCTCCAAATATGTGAGATTTTATATGTTATAAGGCTTGGGTTGTTTTGGTTTTTTTTTCCTTTTTAAATGAAAAAGCTCAGTCTCTTTTCTAGGTAACAAGTGATAGGTCAAGAGGATATAGTCTCAAGTAGTGCCAGAGGAGGTTTAGATTGGATATTAGGAAAAATGTCTTCTCTGAGAGTGTTGTTAAGGATGGGGAGGATTTTCCAAGGAAGTGGTTGAATCACTGTCCTTGGAAGTATTTAAAAGGCAAGTAGATGTGACACTTAGGCATGGTTTAGTGGTGGACTTGGCAGTGCCATGCTTATGATTAGAGTTGATGATCCTGGAGGTCTTTTCCAACATAAATGGTTCTGTGATTCTATTAACCTTGAATTCTTGGTAGAAATTCAGTAAGAACAGTGGTTTCCACTTAGTCTAATTGACATCAGTGAGGACATGTTAGCTGTACTTTTAAAGCTTTGAAGTTCTGAGGGACCTGGATGTTGCTTTCTCAGTAGATGCTCTGTAAAATGCAGGGTGAGCAAACCAGAAAGTGGCAGTGACTGCTGTGTTTTAGAGTGAGTTCAAACACTGTTGCTGTTTAATAGGCAGGTTTTATATACCAGATGCATCTTTGGAAACTCAAATAACAAGGGACCTAGTTTGTGTGACTTCTCTTTGACATGAATTCTGAATCCAAGTAGAAAAAATTCTGTGAATATTATAATAGATATAGGGTCTAATGTTCAGAATTAAGTCAAGATGGAGACAAATGCCAAGCTTGAAAGTCTTCTGCAAACCAGTTTCTGGAAAACATAGATAAATGTTTTCTAGTAAAAAGAAACTAAAAACCACCCCAAATATACTACCAACCCCTTCCTCCCCTACAAGTAACTAAACCAAAAGAAAACCGGAACAAAATTCCTAGCTTTTATTTCTGTCTCTTATTTTTTCTGTTGTTTTGTAACATATATGTGTTTAGAAAATGCACCACTATCTCATACATTTCATGAAACTTTTAAGGTGCTCTCCAGGAGCTTGGAATGCATTTTTCAGTCATTGCACCAACATTTGAAATAGTGCTTTATCACTGGCTTTATTATTTTTTCTTGTAAACACTAGACACTCTGCTAAATCTCTTTCTAAATCCAGGAAGAAAAAAATAATATATTTTTTTCTGCTGTCTTTGAAAATTCAAGTCAGAATTTCCTGACACATAGATTTTCTTGAAGGATATACAGTTAAGATCAATATAGTGTCATTAAAAAATACGTTTCTGCTGAGTCATCTGAAAGAAGCTTAGGAGTCTTTGTTTTTAGCAAACACAATTATAGAGTCTGGATATACCCAGTGATCTGTGAAGGTTAATATCTGTCCATAAAAGTGATGTGCTGGGTTTCTTTTGTCTATTCGCCTACATGCTAACAGGACTTTTCAAATATAATTGAATTCTTCACCTTATTATAAACTAATACTGACTATAAACTTTTACTTGTGTCAATGTGTGGATACCTAATGATTTTTATAAGCTACTTCAGTTTTCTTTGGATGTCCTTATGACACAAATCTTCACCGTTGAATCCATTCAGGGATAGTTTTCAAAGGTGGGGGTTTTTTTAACAGCTATGACAACATTTTTGTAAATGGCTACATACTAGCTGTCTGTCTGGATATTCAGATAAAACTAACTATTTAACCAGAGAAGAAAAATTCAAAATATACATATATACATACATATATATAAAGAAGTACACACACGTGTGTGTACATATATATGTGTACATATGTGTGTGTGTAATAAAATATATTTTGCATCTATATTTTATATATATACATTGAGCAATAACATATGTACAATTAATATATTTTCAAGGATCAGTTCCTCTCCTGATTTGTCCACATGCTTCTACCTTTACAACCTAGAAAAGAAATGCAGGAAAAAAAACATACAAACCAACAATACCACACCTGCCTCCCTTCCCTGAAAAAAAAAAAAAAAGACCCAAATCAAAATAAAAGCCCCTAAACTCTTCTCCTTGGAACTAATATGCAGTACAGGAACAAATAATTGTTATTTCAGATATCTGAAAAGAAAACTTCCTAAATTCAACTGAGGCTTTTCCCCCCTCTTCCTAAAGAGTGCATTATGTGAAAAAAAAATAGCTTTTAATAATCAGAAACTGTTGTTACTAGAATTTAGATGATGTAGGAAAAAGGCTGTTCTAAAGAATTCGTGGAGGAAAACTACCATTGCTATTGAAAACAAAATTGCTTAAAACGTGTTATGAACAATTTAATTATGAATTTACTTCCCTTTTTAGGGATATTAAAGCTAACTGACATGTTAATATTATCATAAAGACAAAAAGATATTCCCTGCACAAAACTGAAAAGTGCTGTAATAAAAATGCTTCTTCGGGCTACATGAAGTAATAGTGCTTTGCTACTATGAAAAAAAGGGAATGAAAAAAAGAAATAAACCCAAAAAATTCATAAAATTTGTAGAAAGAAAAAAAGATTCAAAGATTCTTGCTACATGAGAGAAACTTGTAAAAAAATAAGGACAAAATCAGTGTGAAGAGAAGGTATAATGCTGTGAAAAATCGTAGTATATTTTATAAATACAATACTCAAATTTAATTATCATGCAAATATTAGTACCATTTAATAGAATTAGTTTTGTTTGTTACATCACTGTAGGGCCATTATCATTGATCGAAAGAAAAACAAATTTCTTTTGTCATTAAATATATGTAATGCAAATAAAAAGTTATCAACTTATTTTAGTATTGACTCTTTAGTTAGGCTGTAGAGTGGCTGTCATATCCCAAATGGCATTATTTGATGTGTGGTCCATTAATCTTTATTGAGTAGAAGACATTGTCAGTATTGGCTCAGTTTGGGATTTTTGCATCCCCAACTCNTTTGTGGGTTTTTTTTTTTGTTTTTGTTTTTGTTTTTGTTTTTGTGGTGGGAGGACCTATTTACTATTCCAGCAATCAAGAAAAGTCTTTTCTCTGAATGTGTGATTTGATGCAGTGAGTAAGAGGATGTAGTCACTTAGCAGACTAAACTGACAGTGAATTCTTGGTCATTTTTATATCAAGGAGACTCTTGGCATTGAATTTAGCATTTCAGTCTTTTTCAAATTTGGAGGAAAGATGCAATAGTCAGAGATAGTATCATTAAAGTAAGAGAAGAAAACATTTGGGTTCTACATAAAACCTAACACAAATTCCAGCTGAGCTGAAGAATACTCTCTCAACAGAAAGTGAAACATTCATGACCTGGGTTTTTGAAATCTAGGCTTGATCAGTTATGTTTATTGTACAGATAGCAACTCATATTGGCAAGGAGAGAGACAGATGACTTATATAGATCCTGTTCAGCTTTAATATCTGTTAAAGATTGAATGCATTCCAGAAATGAACTGACTAGGTTCAGGGAAGTTCA
Organism: Peucedramus taeniatus; assembly: GCA_013400575.1. NCBI lineage: Eukaryota > Metazoa > Chordata > Aves > Passeriformes > Fringillidae > Peucedramus > Peucedramus taeniatus. The sequence continues at coordinate 77,397 of WBNO01027813.1, read as the reverse complement.
GTAGCTCCCAACATGGAAGCACTTGCCTACCTTGCTACATCAATTCAAACTAATTTACAAATCTGTCCTTCACAAAGCTGCTGCTGATTAAATGAGCTAAGTCATTAATTTTTTTTTTTCTGAAAGAGGAGGTCTGATAAAAACAATGTGAAAAAATACGTGCAGAGGCACATAATGAAATTAAAGTATTAGGAGTACTGCAGTGCTAGAAATTAAAGTTTTAGGAGTACTGCAGTGCTAGCATGTTTTCCATCTGCTCTTCATGTGCACGTGCAGCTTTTTGCTAATACAGTCACTAGAAGGAAGGGAGACCTTGTACATTAAAATAGAACTTTGTTTTGTCAAACAAATTGTTAATGAGATTTCCAACCAGGTTTTTTTAAGGCTTGTGTGTTTTCATTTGTTAAAAGCAGTTCTGGAACAGGCATGCTAGCATTAGTGGATATTAGTCTCCAATATGAATACTGGGTTAAAATGAATTAACAGGTCTTGGAAACTGTCCCAAAGACCTTTTACCTTTGAAAGGTTAAAAAAGCAGGACAATCAGGCATCAAATAAATTCTAGGTATGCAAAATCTAGGTAAAGTTACAGGGTGGTCTACTTTTTATTATTGATCTTTTAGATAGTGGTAAAAGGGTCTATAGAAGGGTGTAAATGAAAATAGTCTGATCTGTTTAGGTAAACTCTGTAACTGTTTTTCCTTCCATAAGAAATTAAATAGAGAGGATCCCTGTGATTCACCCTCTACTCAGCTTTCATGAGACCCCACCTGGAATACTGCATACAGTTCTGGTGCTCCAATATAAAAGGGGCATAGAACTTGGAGCAAATTGGAGCAAGAGGGGAATAATGAAATTGAGAAGAGGAGTAGAGCACCTCCCCTATGAAGGCTGGCTGAGAAATCTGGGGCTGTTTAACCTGGAGAAGAGCAGAGATACCTCTTAACAGCATTTCAGTATCGGAAGGGAGCCTACAGGGAAACTGGAGAGCAACTCTTCATCAGGAACTGCAGTGATAATTTAAGGAGTAATGGGTTCAAACTGAAATAGGTGAAATTCAGTTTAAATGTATGGGAGAAATTATTCACTGTGAGAGTGATAAGACCCTGGAATAGGTTGCCCAGAGAAGTTATGAATGCCCCATCCCTCGCAGTGTTCAAGGCCAGGTTGGATGGGGCTTTGAGCAGCTTGGTGTAGTGGAAGGTGCCCCTGCCCATGGTAAGGTGGTTGGAGGTAAATGATTTTCAAGATCCTTTCCAACCCAAACCATTCTATAATTCTGTGATTTTATACTGTAAGTGTATTGGAAAAAATTCCTTGCACAACATTCTAAAATTTAAACTTGTATTTTTTGTAAATACCTGACTTTCCACTTTAATTTTTAATATTGGGGACTTCTTCAAACAGAATGATACATATTTTTTTCTTTTTTTTAACAAGAAAACCAATATATTATTTCTTTGGTCTTCCTCCGTGAAAAAACTTAATGCCTCTTTTAATAAATACTTTTCTTTCTTTAAATTGTGCTCCTTGTTAAAACAGACTGAAAAGTATTAATTGTATGAATTGCTTCAAAAAGTAGGGTAATACTAGAGTTAAAATTACAGTGGCTGATTTATTTTAAATGGTAATCACCTGCATGCATAGTTAGATCACAAACTGTCAAAAGGAAGATCACACCAGTTGGCAAGAATAACACAAAGCATGGGAAATATCAGTGTTATGCAATCATAAATATGGGTGATTTTCAGATTTTTAAATTATAAACACTTGAATTCATTATTAAATCAGACACCACTGAGAGAAAATGTCAAAACACCTGTAAATACTGTCCAGAGCACTCCTTACAATGGAGTACAGAACTTTGGATACAGTTTTGAATCTCAGCCACGATTCTACCAAACCAGTGAAAACTGGTACAGCGTCATCTTTCAGTAATCCCCCCTTCAGTTATCAATGTGAGTTCTGGTGTATGTACTGCTCCAGGACTTCTACAGAGTCATGCCACCTATTTTTAATCAATTTCAGTAACCAACAATACTTATATTTATGTATATTTTATATATAACTGTTGCAGAATAACAATTACTGATATCACTTTTATTCTAGTCCACCAAGCAGGAATTTTACTGATGACTTGAGTGAGGCCAAATGATTTGATGCAGTGAAAAAACAGTTCTTTTCTAACAAGCTGCCAGGCCAGAGCAGAGCAATGTTACCTGATCCCATTTGTGCTGTTTGCTCTATTTTACTTTACAATATTTGTGCTTAGTGACATTCACATACAGCTAAGGAAGATATTTTTTTCCATTTTAGCAAAGGAATAATGTTTTTTAACAATCTCTTGATCATACTGCAGGTGATATGGAAAAGAATAGACAGGCTGCTTGCTTTAGGATCACCACAGAAAAAAAATTCATTTCTGACACAATATAATTTTACAGAGACAGTACAGTATAGGTTTGACAGTGAAATAAAAATGAAAGATGAGTTTAGATCTTTGATTTGGTTAAAATGTTACTGGAAGTGAGAAATCTGGGTCTTCTAAATCTGCTAACAGGTTTATACTTGCCTGCATTAATCAGCACTGTATTGAGGTAGTGTTCCTTGAAGAGCCAAGAGAAAACGTAGTCTTGACTCCCTTCAGTCCTGAAAAATTCAGCACTGAGGATTAGCACATCAGAGAGTCAACCAAAAAGGCTGGACTGGAACAAAATAGAGGAGGAATCAAACAGCTAAGCTTTCATGATCTTGTTTTTCTTTGATTCCTGTAATGGATATCAGCTTTTGGCTTTACCATCTGTGAGTTATCTTGCTGACTGCTGTCACACAGTTTTTGAGAAAGTAATTTTTTTAATGGGTTGAAAAAAACCCCCGTTAGCTCTGGCCTCTTTTCTCTCATTTTCATAAATGAGAACTCCAAAGTTAGCATAGAGGTCAGTAACTTCTGGTAGCAGGAACAGAGAACAATACATCAAGTAATAATTTGGAGAGGAAGATATCTTCCTTTTCACGACTCTTTATAAAGGAAAGATGACAGATTTTAAATCTCATTGTGTGTCTTTCTGTTGAAATTATATGATTTCTGCTATACGATATTGGTAAAATTAACAGCAGATTTTGTGAAGGAGGGATTAAAGTCATTGAGGTAAACACAACCAAAAGTTGTGTTTACCTCAATGACAAAACCCCATTTTAGGCATTCTTACAACTTCATCAATTAGTAGTGACTCTGCTGTGATCAGTTCCAAGCATGAAAATCAAAATATGAATGAAAACATGACTTATGCCATTACACAAATATAAACCTATAATTAAAGTAAAAGTTGTAGACCATAATCAGTAGCAACAGTATACTTGCTATCAATGCAAGAAAAAAAAAATCACAAACATAGCAGAAATAGTAAAACATACTTTACACAATTATCAGACAAAGCCTTAGTGTACTTCTAGTTACTGGAGCTGAATTCATTATAGTTTTTTTTTCCCATCATATTACAAAAGTTCTGCTCAGAACATACTTTCTTTGTTGCACTTTTCACCTCTAGGTAACCTCCCCAACCCCCTACTTTAACAGTATCTTTCTTCAAAGATTCTGCACACTGCTTATGCCATTCTCAGAATTCTAATGCGAATTTCTGAGTATATGGAGTGTTATGAAGCATTAACACTTAAACCCACTGCTAATCCCCACATGGCTTGCTTTATTCTTTTAGATCTGTATATTGTATGAGATACAGAGAACAATAAAACTGAATAAGTACCTTGGAGAGAGAGCAAGAGCCTGTGTATGAAACAGGCTAAGTAATTATAGCAGTACTATTTGAAGAATGATAGTCAAGGCTGTTTTAAATATAGAATATTTTCAATCAGACGATTAGCTGTAGTTAAAAAGTAGTTTGGTATCAAAATTTGTCTTGAGGCCTTCTGTTATCCAGTGGTTAATTTGGATACAAAGTGAATATCAAGTTTGCTTCATGAAGCAAAATGTGTAGGTTTTCAACACATTCGTATGCAATTTTTAATTAATAACACAGTAAAAGGGTTTTAATAGCAAATGCTGTTTGCTAATCTTGTAACTCAATCTAGCCTCATGTTTGCTCAATGCAGTAGGAAAAAAAATAAAGCTTTTAATTCATAATACACACAAAACCTTAATATTTCTTTTCTAAAATGAAAAATAAATATAATAATAATTCAAATTTGACATGGGAAATCAAAGTGCAATCTGTTGAAGTTTTCACACAGAAATAACGTATTTCTCCTTTTTTTTCGTTTTTTTCTTTCTGTTCTGACATGCATATCTTCAGATTTTGTGATACAACCAGAAAATGGCATAGCAGATTTTCATACACCCTTTGTCTTAATATCATCATTTTTTTAATGTTGTGGCTGCAGATCACATCACAAAGAAGAAAGAAACAGCTGCATGACATATAAATGCACTAAGAGCAAAACAACACAGAATCCTTCTCCCATTATTGTCTGATTCTGAGTTTGCATTATAATTCAGATAAATTCAAATCCAGTGCTACAGATGTAGCTGAAATTCTTCAGAGTAAAATGTGAAAAATGTTGATTTATATAACATTCTGTACCAATGTGTAAATTAGCACACATTGTGGATATAAATCTATACTCCTGAAATGTATTTCATAATGCACTTTCAAGATTTTCATCTCCATTGAATGGTGGGGGGTTTAGCTTGCTCAAATGAAAAAGCACAATTGATTTGGCTTTGTACAAAAGAAGTACTTGCATAAATATATATTAAAAACTATACAAAAATAGGCACAACCTTCAATAAACAGCATACCTTAATAGTGGACATCTGTCTTAGAATCTTAGTTTTAACTTGACCTTGATAACAAAGGAAATAATGAACATAAAGTGTTGTCATTCCTGGAAGAAGGAGCTCCCCAGTTTAATGATGATAAGCAGAATTTGAATGAAACACAAAGCAAACAACAACAAAGCCACAAAAATATTTAATCAGCAAAGTAAAAAGGACATTTATAAAAAAGAAACACTGTTAAATGGATAATCACAGGAAATTTGAAAGAAAACACATAACCTAGAAAAGCTGACTTTATTGCAGTCTATTAGATATTTTTCCTTCCACATTTCCTAGTGCTTGATAAGTAACCAAGTCAAATTAGTTCTATTTAAAATTATTTTGTTGCAGAGAAAATCAAATAGTTTTAAATATGTACATGTCCACTTCAGAGCAGACATATAAGGACCAACACAAACTGCAAAAGACCTCAAAACAACATACATCCCAAAAAATAATGTAGAGAACAGATGAGACCAAGAAAAACAAATGAATGTGGCTAGAACTTCTTTGTAGATCAGTACTGAGCATAGAGGCTCACAGTGAGCTCTCTCATTAAAGTATAAAATGTAACAGATAAATGAAGAAAAAAGCTCTAAGCAAATGATGTATAAATAATTTACATGAGCTGTTTAACTGAGCTTCTGACAAGAAATAAAAACAAAGGAGGATGAAGTTAACGTACAGTAAGGTCATAGAATCACAGACAAGAAGTTAGATAACATAAGATATTCCCCCGCCACTAATAAGAGACAACTCTTGTTAAAAATATTTTTAAAGGATGTCAAAGCATAAAAGGCTAGGTAAGCTAAATTTGGGCCCAGAAATTAAAAAGGAGAAATCCTATTTGAAAAGGATATTTTATGTGTATCTTGAGCTCTTACACTTGAGGTTTTGTGTACTACTTGTTATACATGGAATAATATAAGATCTTGTTTATTTAATATTTCTTATCAAAAAGTCCTTTTGCAGACCACAGGAAAAGAAATTGAAACTTCCAACCTGAAGAACCGGTTATTTTAAAAAGTGAAATGTTGAAGTTAAGATGTAAAAACATTCAAGTCATATTTGAGTTAAAAACAAAAGTACAGAGCTATGATTTCTTGTATATAAGCTAGTTTATTTTAAACTAGGTTGTTTTAAAAGTTAATTTAAGCTTGATTTTATAAACTTCTACAGAGACTGCGGAAGTCTTTCAGAGGTCTAGACAGTTTGGCTTTTTCCACAGATACCTTACTTGGATTTTAAATATTAAGTCAAATTTTTGTTAGTTCCTTTATATTATAAGTCCCTACAAGCATGTTTTTCCAAGGAAAAGTAAAGAGAGTGCCCATCTCTCTGTAATGCCTTTTATTTGTCAGGAAAGAATTTTCTGAGTCTATGATCTGCAGTCCAAATCCACACATTTTAGCACTAGCACGTCTCATCCAGTCTATAGGATAAGATCCTGCATATCTATAAAAAGACAAATACATAAGCTGTCTTTCATATAATTACTTCTGCAACAACTCATAAATAGATGTATTCTTTTACAGAATTTCCTTTTTTGCCATTGCAAATAGTTACAATAACTCAACCACTACAATGCCACCTTCCCTGTCTAACTGGACTCCCTTATGCACAGCTGAATATACAGAACTGCGATAAGCAGTTACCTAGTTGCTGTTTCAAGACTCACATACCTTCCTTTTCTTCCTCCTCCTTCCAAGACACAACCTCCAACAACACCAACATACTTAGCCACTGGCTTATATTGAGGAAGTGTGAGGATTAAGTTTTTACCTGGGATCCCACTGGGATCTAGTGGATGAAGCTCTTTAACTTTGCGTGCAACACAGTACTGCTGATTGCAGTCTAGTTGAAGTGGTTCAGGGTAGAATTACATAAATAATTACCAAAAAGCTTAGCTTCAAACTTCTCTGCTGCTGTGATATGCTATCCTCTTCCTACAGACTGGTATTTCCTAGCAATTCACAGTCACAAGTAATCATTAATGCCCCTGGTTGAATCTCAAGTCTTTAATTGGGCTGTTGAAGTGCAGAGAGCTCAAGCCTCAAGTGACATTTCTTTTATAATTTTGGCATCTATCTGCTGTAGAGATATCTGGCTGCAAAGAATTTTAAAGGACATCCTGACAGGATCCATGTGTAGTTCATTCATTCAATCACAGTTATCTTCTCTTTTATAACTGTAATTACTTTTGTTCATTAAATGATTTTTTAAAAAGCAGCTGAAATTTTGTAAGCTTGAAATGAGATTCAACTTGTGAATTGGAATTTGGGTCCATGTTCTTTATTTAAAAGTCGTAAAGTGTAAAACGAAAAATGACACACTATCCAAACTCTCAGAAAAAAAGTGAAGAGTTTTCCAGCTTTCCTACTTTCCAGAATTATGAGGATAGTTAAGCACCTACTTATGAAGGGACACTTCTTTGATTACTCCCATATTTAATTACTCTTGCTTTCTAGCTGACTATAATCTTCATAGAAATACTGAATTTCTATTGAATGGATAATTAATTAAGAACATGGTTTCTGAAGTTATTAAATGTTTGCTAGATCAGGATCTGACTTATCTTCCTTAACTGAAGCATGCTTATACTAACTGATTGATGTATCTCTTCAAACTTGAAAGTTCATGGAATTTTACTGTCATGTTATCCAAGTGAATCTAGAGGTAATGGCAGAAATCCCAGCTATAGGAGGAAGAACTGCAGATAAGTCTGCATTCATGTTAATTTATGCATTTTTTCTGGAAGGTCTTTCAGAAAATATGTGCTGACAATCACATTGTATCAGTCAAAAAAATTCCTACCTATTCTTAAATGTGTTCCAAGAGGAGTTGAAGCTCTGATTATTGCCCAGAATGCGTGAAATAAGAAAGTTATTTTTTTGTAGTTTTTTTCCAGCTAGTGGTGGTCTTTCTAAAATAAAAAGTTGCTATATTTTCATTTTCTCCCTGATAGGCTCTGATAAAGTTAGATGACTTCAGAGGCCCACCTTCTAAATTACTATTTATAAGAGTACTCCTGAGCATCTGCCACATCCTGAATATCTCACAATATGCTTCGTTTGTTGATCTGAAAGCTTGCAGTACTTCAGCATTTTCCAGATTGTTCTAGCTTATCCTAATCAACAAATATCTGGAGTCCAAATTCCATAGGTGTAAAAAAGAAAGATTGAGAAATGCTTTAACCACTTTACCTAATACTTCTTAGAGAAACTGTCACATCACAAAATAAATTTATGACTGAGGAAGGTCTGTCTGAAAGAAAAAGAAAAAAAAAATAGCTGATTACAGCCAGTATTACTTATTAGTCTCTGTTTTCTAATTACACTTTACAGTGCACCCATTTAGTTTAAGGGATAAAGATTTCCAGTTCTAAAATGCATACTAAAGTCAGTTATTATGATTTAGTTTGATATAATTTCTGTTGTCTTTCTGTCAGAATGGACAAAAACTCTTTCAACTCTTGTGAAAACATTGAAAGAGCCTCCACCATAAATAATAGCATGTGACTTAATTTTTCAGGAAATGTATATGAAAATTGAGAGTACTAAGTTCTTTACTCTGGAAACGGAATATTTTTTCTCTTCCATGTGTGAGTGAATGCAGTATTAATGGCAGTCAGTAAGCTAACCTTAGTAAGTGTTGTCTATTTCTGAAACTGTGCATGGGCTTGTTTTTCTTTGGCCTTAATTCCGTGTACTATATATACAGCAAAACTCAGATCCATATGCTTGGTGTTTCCTGACCTGTTTTATGCAAATTCATTGTATTTTATACATCAGCTTTCTAAGGCACTCTGTGGGATGCTCCTGAAATGTATATACTTATCTGACATTTCTGGAACTTTCTTGGTGTCAAGATACTTGGGATTTTGGTAGGTGTTTCACCTACTGTATCCTAAATTAGATTTAGCTTTTAGTTTATTTTCATTTTCACCAGTTAGTTCAATTGTAATTTATAGTTCTTTAATTTTTTGCCTTTGTGCATCCCAAAGGCAACATTGGACTCAATAAAGCTATTTGTTGCTATAGGCAACAGAATTGTTTTTCAATATATTGTCAGACTGATGATATCATCTGAATTTTGATGCTTTGCTGCAATACTGTCTTTATGATTGTTGTCACGGAGGGGGATAAAAATATTTTGGTTGGTTGGCACATTGTACATTTGAGCTATCACTGTTTCTTGTACTGCTTTTTAAGATTAAAATGATAAATAAAGAACTAGTCCCATCTGAGTTGATCCCTGGGGAGAGATAATCCTTCAATTTGATAAAGAATAGCCCTGTTTGGAACAATTTCCTGGGAATTTAAAATGCCAATATATTAGCAGTCACACTGTATTTTATAACATGAGTGCATGCAAACACTATCATATTTCACAGATTTAAGTACTGAGAATACAGGGTAAAAACAGGATTTATTTTTTAAAGTTATTTTTATGTAGGGTTATCACCAGAAATATCCATCTGAGTATTATTAATAAATATTCGAGTTACTGGAGAGAATAAATAAGTGAAAATATGTCATAAAATAAAAGGGGTATTACTGATGTGGATTTTTTTACTGATTTTGGCCCTCAAATATTTGTTTTCTCAAATTGCAGTATCAATGACAAGTATGGTCACTGATAAAACTCTTAACACTATCCCCTCCATGAAAATCCTTTTCCCCTTGAGAAGATTTCATACATACTAGTAGAATTGGTTTTTGCTCTTCTTTGCATGCATTTTATCTCTTTTTTTATTTTCCCCCTGAGATGTAAATTAATGTTGCCCAATGGATGACTGTAGCTAATTGTAGAATAGAAGGTAATCATAGTATAGAAAGTTAAATTGATTGTTAAATAAGTATCTCTCCTGTTGCATCAATTTAGTGAATTGCTCTAAAACAAGCTTGTTGGAAAAGACGAAGTCAGGGAATTGTTGTGGCTGGAAAAGACTGTAAAATTGGGTGCAACTGATAGCCTTGTGCTGCCATGTTCAGCACTAAACCAAGTGCCACATCCACGTGCCTTTTGAATACTTCCAGGGATGATTCTACCACTTCCCTGGGCAGCCTGTTCCAATGCCTTTCTTTTCAGTGAAGACACTTTTCCTCATGTCCATTCTCAACCTTCTCTAGTCTAACTTGAGGCCATATCCTCTTGTTCTGTCACTTGTTGCTTGTGAGAAGAGAGCGACCCCCACCTGGCTACAATCTCGTCTCCCCTGAGCCTCCTCTTGGCTGAAAAATCCCAGCTCCCTCAGCTGCTCCTCATAAGACTTGTGCTCCAGACCCTTCACCAGCTTCGTTGGTTTCCTCTAGACATACCCCAAAGCAGGGTGAAAAAGGACTAGCAGGATGCCACAGGAACCCTCTGGTGGTGATATCTTTCTACTTAAGCTCTCTCTCTCTCACTTCCCTTCCCTCCTCCTATTTCTTTCTCTCTCTCTATGTCACATTTCCTGTTTAATAAAATCTGTAGTATTGACTTTGGCATACGGTCTCATTCGCAACTCAGTTCAGGCAGAGGTATCTCTAATAATCAGATCATAGCACCATCAGAAGTCTCAAATATTGTCGCAGTCTTGTGTCAGGAATTTTGTACTCAGCTAACAAGGATTTAAGAGATAGAACTGAGTTTACTGAACACATCCATCTTAAGTATAATGACAAGATTGGCTGATTTAACTCTTATTTTAAACCTTGCTAATGTCTTAATTGGTAAATGTGAATGATTTGCTGGCTTTGAGAAACTGGGCCACCAAAAGCCTGAAGAAATCAAAGCCTTCATTAGAAAATAAAACAGAATAAAGAAAACTTTTTTTCCTTGCAGATATAAATGATAATAATAATTAAAAAGTACTCATTAAAAAGAAGCCTTTAAATGATACATCAATCAATCAACCAAAAGTGAAGTAACCAAAATGTTCCTTTTGTAAACTGCACTGTTAAACAAGAAGGAAATAAAAGAAGGTCCAAACAACGACATTATTTTTAAATGCTGTTTTTCTCTATGTTGAGCAAACAAAGAATGAGAGAATTAGGATTTTAGGAATTTCTCAGTGGATTTTGAAGCTCAATAACTAGACTGAAACAGCTTGGTGTTTGGCAGATATTACTATCGGGGAATGGAAAGGCTAAAACAGAAGATGTCAGTGCAGCCTCTTAAAGCTGAAGATGTTAATCCAGGATCTCCCACTGAAAAGACTGGGTTTCTAATGAGTTTTGCTATAGATTGTTCTAAATAAATTATTGCAACAATAAATTATCCTTATACACTATTTTTTAGGTTTGGGATGAGAAGATAGCTGTAGTTTCCAGGAAGTCAGCAAAAATGGACTTTTCCCCTGAACTACCCACCTGCACTCAAAGATGTCAGAGAAATATAAACTACTCTGAATAATAAACTCTACCTCTATGCATGACCAGCATAAGAAGGCAATGAAATACCTTTTTTCACCTCTTTATATCATCCATGGAAAGTCACAAACAGTAGATAATGCTCAACTGCAAGAATAGTAATTGTGTTTGTTCACGAAATAAGAATAGTCTCTGTGTATTCTCCTTGAGCATCTGTTCAAGAAAGGCCAGAAGCAATTCTTTCATTAATCACTGAATGTCATGTGCAATAAATCTACCTCAACTCAGCATGATATAGTTTTTCCAAGTACTCAGTTCATTTGTAAATGTTATGGGTATGTCAGTCCAATGTGGGTTAGCCCTTTCCTTCATCCTGCTGCTTCAGTTTATTGAGCTCTGACAGAGTTGCCAGGACATTACCAAGACATTGCTAGCAAACTAATTAGTGGTGACTGTGCTATGTTTACATACTAGTAACTATTTTGCAGATATAAAAAATGCAACATAGATACACAAAATGTAATCTGCCATCTACAATTTGGCATCTGTAAAAAAAGATTGTCATTTGCATTTTTCTTTTTTTTTTTTTTTCATTTCTAGATACAATTAGAAAGAATATGGAACAGTTAATGGAATAGTTTTTATTGACTATCATAACTCAGCACTTACAGGATGGCCAGGGTATCAGACCCAGCCAGCAGGGCTTTAGGAGGGGTAGGTTGTGTTTGACCAACCTTGTCTCCTTTTATGACCAGGTGACCAGGCTGGTGGATGCAGGAAAGGCTGTGGACGTTGTGTACCTGGACTTCAGCAAGGCCTTTGACACTGTCTCCCACAGCACTTTCCTAGAGAAGGTGGCAGCCCACAGCTTGGGCAGGAGCACTCTTTGCTGGGTTAGGAACTGGCTGGATGGCTGGGCCCAGAGAGTGGAGGTGAACGGTGCTGCATCCAGTCACCAGTGGTGTCCCTCAGGGCTCTGTGCTGGGGCCAGTTCTGTTCTGTTCAATATTTTTATTGATGGCATGGATGAGGGTATTGAGTCTATCATTGTAAATTTGCAGACAACACTAAGCTGGGAGTGTGTGTCAATCTGTTGGAAGGTAGGAGGGCTCTGCAGAGAGATCTGGAATGGTTGGATGGATGGGCAGAGTCCAATAGGATGAAGTTTATTAACTGCCAAATCCCTAAGGACCATAAATTTAAACATGAGATTTTTCTGACCAGAAACTAAAGATTCCCAGGGGGCAGCTTTGACCCCTGGAAAATCTACACTGTAATACAGATGAGGTCAGGAAGTTACCCCTAATTATCACAGGTTACCTAATCAACTGAATTTAGAAATTTTCTGATAACACAATAAAAGGAAAATTTGGAATTCTGAACCAAATTGGTCTATTTACAATGCAGATTTTGTTTCCTGATAAAAAAATTATAATGAATTTTTTTGAATTCTACTAGGCTTTTTCTGAGACATGGGAATAATAATGGGAATAAGTGAAGCAGAAATCCTCACCAAACAGTAAATAACAGAACTGGGATCAGCTGTTCTGTTTTACAGATGTCCCTATAATTGCTAGTCTGTGAGGTGTACGGAGACATTTTGATGTCTTCAATGATTTCTTAGTTTTTAAGGAGGCAGAAAATCTTATTAATTTGGGTGACAGGGGAATGGATTGATAAGGACCTCTATGACTTCTCTTGATAAGTTCAACTTCATTCTTTCATGTGAAAATATGAAGAAATTTAAGTAGTCATTTTATGACCTGCAATAGTCTAATTAAGTGAAAGCACACAGGCAAAAAAAAAAAAATAAAAAATCTGGGGGTAAGGAAAAAACCCCACAAAGATATTGTAATAAAAAATTCTAGTAGTCTTTGCCAAGTGTAAGGAATCTGCACACATTTGTCAAAAAGATACTGAGTTATATACTTTTATATTCTGATATCTACATTGAGTATAATGAGTGATGACTGAAAACTTTGTGACAATAACTTCTAATGTGTGCCATCTTCTTTTCAATTAGCATTTCCCTCAATTTGGTACAATAGATTTGTTTTGTAGATGTCAAGTATATTGCATTCATCCCTAGGAAAATTAATTAGAATATATTAAGTAACTGGCAAAGAAATTGAAGAGTCAATATTCTCAGAATAGTTTGAGTCTAATTTTGTATTCAAATATTGAAGTATTGTTTAAAATGCTGACTTATGTTTGCCTATCATTGTATACAAAAAATATGCGATATTCAGCTGTCTACATCGGATTCGAAACTTAAAATAATAATCTAGACTTCCCACTACTACGAAGGAATTTTCAAAAGAGATTTTAAAAAGTACAGAGTATTGAAAAAGACAGATAACATTTAATATTATGGATATTATAAAACCTTTAACTATTACAACTGTTAGTAACTTGATGTTCCAGCACCATGCCTACATTTTGTTTGGAAGAGCTGTTGATGGTCAAGAAAATATAATGACAAAATTGATTTGCATTTGGTTTGGCTTTAACTTAAATAACTGTTCCCTCATCTGAAAGTTCAGTTTTTTTTTGGTTTGTTTTTTTGTTTTTGTCATTTTTTTTTTTTTTTTTTTTTTTTTTTTTTTTCTTAATTCACAGGCTATTAGATAAAGGTTCACAAAGCATTACAGTAGTGACTAAAATACATCAATAATTTCTATATTTTCATAATTTTACTTTGTGTTTCAGAGTAAAATGACAGCATAAGAAGGACAAAATTGAATGCAATTTAAATGATATAATAAGATATCTCTTATCACTGTCAAACTAGACTTCCACAATGAAAATTTTCTCCTCCTATTCTTCAAAAGCTCCATTCCCAAATTACAAGGTTGGTTTTTTCCTTGAAAAAGAGTAACCAAATGAATAAACAAAAAAAAATAATTGTAAGTTGAAATTGTATATGTCCAAATTTTTCTCTATTGCTGTCAGTCTTGCTGGTAGGTTAGATTTCAAAACATTAAATATCATACTTGTCTGGTGGCAGTAGGCATGGATACAGCTCTATGTATAAAGTATTCCTTAATAACAAAAACCCCCATAAACACACTTATTACTATTTAAATTGTGAAAGTCCTTAAATTTTCAAATATATGCACTATATAAAAGGTTATAATTCTAATAAAATGTGCATTATATTTTGGTGATTAATCATTAGGACTTTTTTAATCTATCTCTTCATAACTATGCCCATGGCTTGGTCATCTTTTAGTCTATATACATGTGTTTTGCATTATGTCTACTCAAATATGACATGATTGAAGATAATTTATAATCTTATCTCTGAATCTGCATTTAATCCTGGTTTTATGGCTTAGATTGTAGCTTCTACAGATAAGGAAGACTTAGGTAAAAGAAAAGGCTGGTGATGGGAATGGTGGCTCAGACTGGAAATACTCTCTTACCTATAGCTTTCAATTGATACATCTTGATCTCATTTTTGGTAGGATCCTAATAACAAAAATCCTATCTTTCCAATGCTTCAAATCCCCCAATACATAGGCAATAAATGATAATAAAACATTACTGATACCTCCAGAAACTAAATCTTAAATATTTATTTTCTAAGAAGACATTTATTGGAAGGAAAAAAGGGAGCTAGTGACAAAGTATAGGGATAAAAGATATAATATGAGAATATGTATCCAAGTATATAACTCATCTTTTTTAACTTTCCTATTAACTTTGGTGAGCTATTGTCTTTTTGAAATAGTTAGCAGCACTATTGTCTATATTACATTTTTAATTTTTTTAAACTATATATCATTCATACTGAGCCATGGTGCTGTTTATAAACTTGAAAGGTAGAACTATTTTATTTGCATAATTATTATTTTTTTTTTTTCCTTCTGGCTCCTGAATCATTCTTCTTCACTTTCTTTGTGTCTTCAAGCTCTTTATGAGAACTAGAAATACACTTTTTCTAGTGAAAGCTGAGATTTTGATGCTGTTGATTTTCTTCAAGCACTGGACTATGTGAAAAATATCCAATATTACTATATTTGTGAAGAACAGCAAGAGTCAACCACACTGAGAGCAGAATCTTGCAAGTGGGTTTTCTTCTTCTATTGTGTCAGATAAATGGATGAATTTAAAAAAAAGAGGGAACATAATATCTTAGTTCTGGCTGGCATACCCTTCCTAAAACTTACCAGGATAGATCAAACATTTCAGGAACATGAGATGAAAATTCCTCAAGACTTAAAAAAACTTTTAGTAAGACCCTGACAAGTGCCAGAGTGCTGCTGAGCAGATGTAGTTAGCACGGACTCCAAAGGCATTCTAGCTGCTGCACTACAGAGTTATGTAGGCTATTTACTTTTTATAGAAGCAAAGTAAAGGAACATGCAGGATGTGGTACACAGCAGCAGTTACGCTGCATGTTGTACTAAAACACATTTAAACTACCCCATGATTTGTTACATTAGATTATAACTGAAGGCAAGCTTCCACTATATTTCCTATTCCACACGAGGGAAAAAAAACTGGTATAAAGACAATATTTTGGGTGTGCCTCAAACATTACTCAGAGGTACAGTACAGATTCAGAGCATATAACTGTGAAGTGGTTATGAAATATAGTGAATATAATACAGGAAAATGAAGCGACTTAAAATTTTTCATTTTTTTCTTGTCCTATTTAAGAAAGATGCAAACTATGTTTAAATTAAAATTGATTAATTTATTTCTTTCACATTTTCAGAGTTCCAAAGACCTTTGACCTTCCATCAACATCTTACAGTTGCTATTTTATGCCAACCTGGTGGCCTGTTTCTCAAGACAAGGCACAGTCAGAGTAAGTGTGAAGGGGAATGTGATTGCCTGTATACTTGCCTTCATAGACTGGAAATTATTCCCAGGCACAGCTTTTCTTGATTCAGAATCCTTTCTGATGCCTGCAGGTGAATCCAGAGTCTTCTGTTTCAGAAAATCCTACCTGATATCCTGCCTGATTTTTTTTGTGTTTCTGTTCCAAACTATTAAGTGCACATAAAAATTGCAAAATAGCTGAATAGATGTTATCTGTGTTAAAAATTCATGGCTCATTCCTCAGAGACCTTGAAAAAATTGAATAAAACTGCTACACTTTTCATTCTTGTTTTCATTTTCAAACCTTAAATTGATAGACTCACTAATATATGGGTTATCTCTTCTTGATATTCTGTAACTGTAAAGCATACAATACATTTTGTACAAGGTCTATCTACATAGTTCTACAATGCTACAACATTCACTGCATTCTATACAATATGCAGTTGGTTTGATTCATTGGTTGGCATAATGTGAGTTAAAAAAATTTTATGTCTGAATGTGTCCCAAGTTATCTGGCAACAAATATGTCCCTTTTGATTAAAGTGTGCTAATGGTTGCTACTAATACTTTGTTTTCTTGGGTTCACATTACTATTGTCATTTAGACTGACATTTACAATATGCTGTATATGGCTTGTACCTTAATAAAATTACTTAATAGGTTTCATTTTACTAGATTCAATTATTATAAACTCACTAGAGTTTTAATACTTTTTTTTAATTACTTCAGGGAAATTGCATAGAAAGTAGAAGCCAATAAATATAACAAAGAAAATCTTCATTTAGAACTGCCCAATTTTATTTTCCATTGCTTGTTAGTCCCATAATTTTTATTATTAATTAACCTTTAAACTGCATAAAAATAATGTCACACTATAGGCAACTAATTTCTCCCTCTGTTCATTGCTAAATAATCTGTTATTTTTCTTCAACTTAAATTTTATAGGTTAACTCAAACTTCCTTTGAATGATCACTAAGCAAGAAGCATTGATAATAAAAAATATTTCCCCACATTTTTATGTGTATGTTTTATACCAGCATAAGTTGGATTTCAGGAGTGAATTTTAGTGCAAATAAGAATATTTGTTTGATTTAACTTTGAGTTTGTTTTGATAGAGTGAAAATGCAGTTACAAAGTAAACCTATTAAAATGAAGATAGACCTTAATTAATCAAAAAAGTATATAATGAGTGACATCTTTCAGACATTATGTGCAAAATGGCTTCAGTGTCTCCATTTCATTTGAATTTGAACATTAGCTCTCAGGCAACACTAGATTGTTCCTTCAGGCAATAGCCACAGGAAATCACAATTGCATTTTCAGTATGAGAATACAAAAAAAGTGTCACTGAAAAGCTGTTTAAAATATCTGCATTTGTTTTTAAACATAAAATGTTGTCTGTAGAATCAGACCTGTAGTGTGAACTAATACTTATTCTCTAAAGTAAATTATTCTATATTCTCCAGATAGTCCAAATCATGAATTTGTGATGCAATCCTGTGTACTAAATAGCTTCAAACATGAATGAGAAGAAGAAGAGCATGAGCTCAAGCAATTCACTGGTCCAGAAAGATCTGTGTGTGAAACACTTAAGAAAGTGTAGATGTCTAACAGGGGATGCAATATCAGTGTTTGAGCCTATTATGTTTCAAAACAAGATACAAGTAATTCTCCAAAGTCAACAAATTAATTTGTTGAGAGGGTTGGGAGTAACAAATTAAATATTGTTACTGAAAAAACACATAACTTGCTCTTTTTTTTTTGCCCTCATTCATCACTTATAAAAAGGTTGTGAAATGTAGCTTTTCCAAACCTCACATTTGACAGGAAATGCTCTCTGCTCATATATGTCAAGGTCATATATATTACCAAGTCTGACTATACCTAGCAGCCTCCCCAGGGCTGTCCCCAGCTCAAGTCCAGCAGTCCCCACTCCAGTCATGCCAAAGGAGTGCCCCATTCCTGAGCTGTTATCTCGGTTTCTCAACCTGTTATCTTGCTTTTATCCAGTGAGTACTGGACTCTTTAACAGGAGCTGTTTCTGTTCTCACCAGCTCTGTGCCCTCCTCTCTCCCCATGTCCTCAGAGAGTAGCCCAGCTCACTGTCCCCTGACACTGTGTGTATGAACACAGATTTACCTACAAATCCCAGGTGCATTCCTACTCCTCCCTGCTGCCAGCTCTCTTTTAAATCTGGATTGCTTTCTCTCAGTTCAGTTCTCTCAAGTGGTGCAATGGAGGTCAAGCTAATGGCATGGCTAACAACAAGCAGGAAGAGCAATGTGTGGAAATCTGAGAAAGAAGAACCAGAACTCCTGGTGGTAGCTAACTCAACCCTAAGCCTGGTTTATGAAAGTTTTATTCACATTGTTGTTTTCTTACTCAGAAAATTAGAGCTAGCCACCTATCTAGTGATTACTATGACTGGCAATTATGTGTGCATCTTAAAAACAAAAACAAACAAACAAAAAAAAATTCCCTACCCTTCTGCCCCAAAACTGGAATGATGAACACTTAGTTCATATAGTAGATAGCTTGATTTTCCTTCCAAAATTGATTTTACCAGCCTAGGAAGACAATTTTTAGATCACTTTAGAAGCATTTTCACTCCACAGAAACCATAGTGTATCATAGCTACCTCCATGAGAAGCAATTCTATCAATTTGAGTATACTCCAAATTACACTTCAAATGATACATGAATCGCATGCCTGCCTTCAAAACATACACAGTCCATCAATATGGATAAATATACTTTATTCTCTACATTGTCCTCGTTTGTAGTTATTTCTAAGTTTTAGAGACTTGGTATCCCTGCTGAAGGCTGCAGAGAGTACGACCCTCTGTAAAGCCCCAGTCCCTGCTTGGCGAGTTTATTTAAACAGGGCTTAAGGTACTGCTTTTCCCTGAGGCAGGGGCGTAGAAGAAATGTGAAATTGTTCTCAGGAGATTAAAAAACAAGCTTGTAAGCTTTAGAAGAACAGTGTATTGGCATAGAATTTTCTCATAGTGGCCCTCACAGTGCTGTGCATTGGTGGCTGGAAAGGTGCTGATAACAGCAGTGGTTTGGGTACTGCTGGGCAGGGCTGGCACAGCAGCAGCACTGTCTCTCAATATTCTCCTTCCATCAAGGGCCTGGGAGTGGGCAAGTCCCTGGGAGGTGACACAACCAGGCCAGTTGGCTGGAACTGGGAAAAGGGATATTCCATACCATGTGACGTCAGCTCAGATATAAAAGGTAAGAGAAGGAAAAGCAATGGAGGGGGAGCATTCATTACTTACAGTGTTTACCTTCCAAAGCAACTGCTATGCGTGTTGAAGCTCTGCTTGCCAAGAAGTGGCTGAACATCACTTGAGAATGAGAAGTAGAGACATTTCTTTTTTTTCCTCTTTGCTTGTACATGCACAATCTTTATTTTTTTGTTTTAGTAAACTACCTTATCTCAACCTAAGAGCTTGTTTCCATCTCATTTTCTCTCCCCTGTCCAGCCAGGAGGGGAGTAGTAGAGCAGCTTAGTGGGCAGGCACCTGGTGCCCATCAAAGGTCAGCCCACCAAATCAGGAACTCGGCAAAATTTAAAGCAACCATTCAATTAATCTTTTCATAAAGCCTTAAGTTAGCAAACTCTAACCCATCCAACTATAAATTGCCAAGATTTCAAGAAGAGGAAGCTAGGAGTAGAAACAGAGAGAGTAAGAAAGAGCAAAATAGAGCTACCACCTCTTGGATCCAGTGTGGTCTTACTTGTCCTGAAATCCAAGTACAATAGGGACATAACAAGCTGGGTCTCTGGTTTTTATCTGCTCTAGCCTCCTGTGGCCACCCACTCCAAGGTGGGGCTTTTGGTTTTATTGGTACTCCATGGCTAGGCTGGGGTTTAAGAGGCAGGTGTGGGGTGACTTCAGGTGTGCAAGTGACTGACAGCCATGCTGGACTAAAGGCTCCAGGGGTGTGGGGTGTGGAGCAGTGCACTTCTCACTTTTCACAGAACTTGCCTAGCTGCTGCCCCCCCCACACACCTGAATTGTTTTTATCCTGTAATCATTTTCTCCAGTCTCTCTCTCCCTCTCTTTCATAGTCCATCCTCTGTTCTGGATCATGAAATGTTTGGTCAGTGTAGTTCCAGGTCCATTTCAATTCTTCTGTGATGGTGTCATTGACATCAGATTGTGTATAAGCGAACAAACATATTTCAGACCAATGGTGCAGAGTACTGGAGCTTGCATCCTTAAAAAAGACAGAGGAGGGGCTGAGCATCATGGCACCTCCTGTTTACTTAACACAACTTTCTAATTGTTGCCAGATATGTGGAAAATCACTAAAGTCACCATTTTTTGTGAGTACCTTTTTCTTTCTCTAAACTTTATTTGTACCCTTCTGGTTGATTAAAAAAAAATAGTAAATAATGTGACAAAACCAGGCGATTCCAAGGATTTTTTCTGCTTGTATTCACGTTTCCTCGGATCACTGTGGCTTTGCTGTGAAACTACAAGGTGCATTCTAAAGCTGAAAACCAGAGGAAGGATAGAACACACAGATGGGCATGGGAACTAGCTGAGATAGTGCATACTGTTATATTTGAACTTTACATTTGGCTCCTGCTTATTTTTCTCTGAACTAAAATGTTCAGCTGAAATGTTCTTTGGCACCAAGACAGTCTTTTTGTTCATTGTTTGTGATGCCTAGCACAGTGGGGTGTTGGCTTGTGACACTGCCTGTTAGGCAGCCCACAACACAATAGAAATTATAAAGTTAATTTAGCATTGCTTCTAACCCAGTATGTACACAGAAATTGCACATTTTTTGGTTTTAATTATGAATATTAGGAGGCAAGAATCTTTGCTTCTTTAAAATAAAATATGTCTCTCTCAAAGTTTTTAATATAAAATCCTGAGGAGGAATTCAAATTTTAAGCACAAACAAGAACATTTGTTCAGCACTGCCAAAGTAGAATTTTTTTAATTTCCTTTAAAAATCTGTGGTGTTAACACAAGCAGAGGGGAACAATGCCTGTTAGAGGCAGCTCTAACAGGTAGAGTTAGAGCTGCCTCTGCCACTGGTCATGAGTACAAATTCCTAAGCCATCAACACTGGGAATTTTAGGATGCTCTAAATTAGAGAATATGGTTGATCATGTCTTCCTACATTTGAGAAAGGGCCTAGCAAATCCTGTCTAGAGACACAGGTTTTTTATGTTTTGTTTTTTTTCTTAGTAGTATAGTATTTTTCCAATGCTGTTATAGACAAGTATTTGTGCCACACATATGCAGAATTATATAATAGTTCTGTATTATGCTTTATAGTACATGCCTTTGCATTGTGCAAGTACAATGACAAGGCTGTTGCTTTTAAATAGCCACTGTAGGGTGGTGGTGATGCATGCAGCAGAACCACATCAGCTAAGGAGAGCTCCAGCACTCAATTCTAATCATGTCTAGTGCCTCTGGTCTGCTGTGGGGGTTGCACACTGTAATTAATTGCAGAGCACTTTACTGTAGGGACATAGCATGGGAGCCAAGGACTAACATCACTACAGAAGCATTTGGCTCAATTTTTCTATTGACTGTTTGGAAGTATTGCTTCTAACAACTAGTTCATCAGAGGAAAAAGCTTTTCTGATTAAGCAATTGCAACACCAGATTTAAACAGTTTTCAGAGCTAATGTATTTTCATTTTACAGAAATGAAAACAAAAAGGGTCAAATTGATCTGGGCTTCTTCATCCCTTAAATGTGCAATGGCAGAGGCTGTAGATCAGAACTTGCCCCTAGCAAAGCAGAAAGTGTGCCATAAGGATGAAGGTGTCTCCAAAAAATCATTCCTTGACCTCACTGTTGCAGGTAGTATTTATTTATATTTTTTGCTCTGTCTGTAATTTCAGTATCACATATATGTCCAATAGTGTTCTACAAATAGTGTTCTACAAATACTTCCTAATCTGATGAATTACCTTTAGCTTCATGTTCATATTGCCTTGTCCAATCCAGTTTTTTTTCCTATCATTCAGTCCCCAAACCTAGCATAAGCTACTTCATGACCTTGGCTCATTTATCTTTTCTACTACCCTTCTCAGTTCACTTTTTCCCTTTTTGCTAGAATGGCACACAATCTAAAGTTCTGCAAATGATATATTAATATCATCAAAATTCTACAGTGTGTGGACTCAGTAATATCTGGAAGACTAGATACTAAGGACCTGTCCCCCTTTATTTAGAAGAGAATTTTGTGCTATGCACCATGTCATATAATCATAGAGTCCCTGGATGTGGGGTAAAGGAAGAAGAAATAAAAAGTCCCCTTACTCACTGCCCCACTGCAGTAGGCTTTTGACACTTTGCAAAGGCATAAGTTCAGAACAGAATGGTGTGGAGTGATTCTTAAGGGGTCCTTTTATAATTTAAAAGGGTATTTCAAGTCTTCAGTATCTTTCAGAAGATGGTGGCACTTTTCAAGTTTGCAGCACAACACTTATTTTAAACTGAAATAGTCTATCCTCAAATTTTAGCTCTTTGCACTTTTTGTTCATGGTTCAAACCAGCACATCTTTGCTTTTGCATGTCTTATACAATTCCAACATATTCATTCAGTATGACTATACACCTAAGAAAGTGACTCCCATACATTTTAAGGTACTGTAAAATAACACCAATCAAACAGCAACCAATAGAATGATCTGTCCTTCTCCTCCCCTGCTCTATCACTTGTGTCTTTGCAAGTGTTCATTAAGAAGACCTGAGGGAAAGCTGCTAACAAAACTACCACAGATGGAAAAATTATTTATGATCAGTTCCCTACTCTGAGGAAAAAAACAATGAGTAGAGTATAATGGAGCACAGGGAGTAAAGACCTACATGTCTCAGAAGGAGGGCTTTCTTTAAGTGTGTATGGAATTATGAATTCCTTTTGAAAGATTGGTTTTATAAAGTGATCTAGAAAAGTAAGAAAACCAGTTTTGCACCACCATGAACTTATGATATTCAACAGAACTGTTTTTCTCCTGTGTTTATCTCTAATATCTATGATTTTAATTTTACTTTTTAGTACATTAAAATAGCAGTAATATATAAAGTAAAACAGTGTGAACATTGTTTATGCCTCAGTAAATAAATAACACTGGTTTATATCTGTTTGACTAAAACAAGGAAAGAATCTGCAATTACGTATTTCATCTGCTAAAATACTGCTGGAATTTGAAGCTGGAAAAAGACCTTTAGAGAAGCCAGAACTCTTTCCCATGTGATCAAATTAATACAGAGAAATATATTTAAAAATATTATACAAAAGCAAACTCTTACACATAGGCCATTTTCATATTCTCAAGGCATTTAAAAATCAGGAAACATTCTTGTTTCAGCCTACAGTGTTAAAATTACATAAGGCACAGACATAATAGGAAAACTAGATGAGGGAAAGATTTTTATGATGTATGATATCATGTTCTACTGAGAAACAGAATGAATGCTGTGGTAAAAGACTCTTTCACCCCTTATCAAACACACCTGCAGACAATAAAATAAGTGCTGCTATTTTCCACTCATGCGATCTCTTCATCATCTTCTTAAGTAGACAACACTGAGATAATGCTGTGACGACAAATCTTTTGCTATCTTCAATTAACTGCTGCCATTGGATTAGTTTATTTCAGCATCCTGTCCCTCTCTGTTATTTCTGAAATTTTACTAACATCTATAGCTTCTTGGGTTTCAATAGACTGCATTTCTTGGAGAAGGGTAGCATTGTTTTCAGTTTGTAAAATATAACTGAAACTGTTCCCTGAATGAAGCCATTTATTTTGAATACATGTGCTATAATTCTTATATTGAAATACACAATTCCTGGTGTGATATAATTTAGAAAAAATATCATGCCTAATCACAAGATTCTACAGCATTTGATCTGTTCTGCTGTAACTTTGATGTATGTGGACTTAGCTATTTTCTTTGGGGTGGGCTTGCTTTTCCCTGTAATGAATGATTGCCTTTTGTTTCTTTGCTTCTTCTACTCTCCACACAAAAGCCACTGAGATTTATACAGAAGAACTTTTAGATGGCATGAGATGTGATTTCAGGTCAAATCCAGGAATTACTTACACCAAAACAATAAAATGCATTGCATTTTATAGTGGTTTAAGACTGGATCACAATATTGAAGCTATTATGAAAGGAAACCACCTGTCATCATTGCACTACTAGATATCCAGCCTTCCATTGTATTAGTTGTACAGAAAAATCCTCCTGCAATGGGCTGAATATTTCCTTTTAACATTTGTGTGATGTTCAGTAGACCATTTACAGGTTCATTTTATTTGAGAAAATGTACCATCATTTATCTTATCCTGTGCAAGTCCTGTATGTCCTATGACAGTTTTCATTTAGATGGTTATTATTCACTTCTTTTTTGACTTCCCATTCTTTGCAGTCCTGTCTGGTGATGGAATTTCTCACTTTAGTAATTCTTTCAATTTTGTATGGATTCTATTCCTCTGCATGATTGAATTTATCCTGTTTATATACAAACTAATCTTGGCAGGTTAACTCTTTCATTACTTACATCTGCAGACACCAAAAGCCTGCATACTTTTGCTTCTCGTCAGTTTTCAAAAATTTTATTGGATATGTGCAAAGGGAAATACTGCCATTTTTATCCTGAACAAATATATCTCAAAGTCACAGAGCATTAAAATAGATGAGCCTCTTTGTCAGTTTTAGAAATATAATGACTATTTGTTTGACACTGGCTTTTCTTTTGAGATGCAGCATTAGCTCCTTTATATGTCTGTGGTGCATGTAAATTATTGAGCTACACATAACTTTTACAGTTCTTGCTTTTACATGTAGCTAGTCAGTAATTAAAACATACAACTCTGAAATAAGAGACATTGTAGTCTTTTACATTTGATTCAAACTTTAAGCCTTATTTTGTGGTTTTGTTTTGTTTGTTTACTCAAAGTTTCTAGCTAATGTTTTGTAATGTAGCTGAAGATAAGCTTACTCTTTTTCATAGACTCTATTAAAAGCACAGCAAGCCTTAATTTTCTCTGTGAATTTACTTGATGTTACACCAGTACCACTATCTGAATGCTTCTGGTATTATTTTTCTTGTGTGAATTCATCCATGTGGTAAGTGGTCAGAACAGGATCTCCATAAGGTTTGGATCACTTGTTTGACCTGCAAGGCAAACTGTGAGCAGGTTGGTAAACAGAGGAAAGTGAGTCAGCTTTGGCTCTATAAAGAGACTGGATAAATCAATAAAGGGGTGCCATAGATGTATGAAAGCAGGGGATGGGATTCTCCTTATGATTTCCTCTTTTTTTCTATTTCACAGAATTAATTTTTCCTCACCCCACTCACATTTATGCCTGCAAAATAACCCATTAGTCGAATTCTGTAATGAATAGTTCTAATTTTTCTTATTGATCACAAATTTTGGTCTTCTTACCTGACCTTTTTGTTCTCTTACTTAGAACTATTGTAGTTTGCTACTTCTTCCAAGTATCCTTTGCTAAGGATACTTGGCCTGGTTGCTAGGTGTCAGAGGAGGATCAGGACCTAAATCTCCCCTTTGCTTTACTGTATTTCCCTTTTCTGCTTCCTCATAGTTTTGGGATGAAACAAAGCAAGAAGTTCTTTAATGAAAAAATCTCTTCTATTCTTCTGAGTACTTGTATTCCATTCCATACTTCTCTCATCTGGCACATGAATTTCTTAGCTGTTGCACATTTAGCACTTTCCAATCTGTTCCCAACTGTCCAGATGTTATTAATTAGATCTGGAAAATATGATGCAAAACTCTCTCTCTGAATATTAGCTGGAATTTAAATATGAATGAGGATCCCTACTTGACCTTGCTGAGGCAAAGAGTGTTAGTAATTCTGCTGGGGCATCTTACAGCTGAATTTAAGGACTCTTCTGCTAACTGAACTTCTGCTAATTTTTTTGAGGGAAAGCTTCCTAATTGCATACAATTTTTTTAAATGCAAAAAAATAGCATTATTTCAATGACGAATTAAAGTACCACAATATTTTTTTTAAAAGACAGATAAAAGTGAATTTGGGAGAACTAACATAAAGCTTTATGGCAGGTATAATTTTTTCAGCTTTGCCCTATTTATTGCAAGCATATTTTTAAAAGGAAAGTCTGAGAACTTTCAAGTTTGGGTTTTTTTTTGTTCTGTTTTTGTTCAGGGTTTTTTAGATAAGAAATTTAATTGTGAGGAATGCTGAAAAGTTTGAAATAATTCAGCTTAGGCTTCTTTTCATGCTGTTTAATGTTTTGCCAAAAACCTATCAGTATAATATGCAGAGTACTTTTTGATAAATTATATAATATATATTTATTAAATGGAAAATATAACACGTACATTAATGTACATATCTATTGAGTCATTGGGGGAAATTTTATTTCCTAATGTAGACTAGATGTGGAAGTTGATTTGGTAATCTCACTGTGCCAAAAGCATGAAGGGGTCTTTCCTTGACCTTTTTTAAAACTGCAAAAGCCCATAGCTCCCAAAAATGTCTGCAGTTCAGTTTGCAGCTATCAGTTTGGGTATGACTTTGCAAACCTTATTGAATACACCAGATATACATGCATTTGAGATTTTTTTTCCCTGCCTTAGAATAATTCAATGATAGACTTATCCTGCTACTTTTTATTGTCTTCATTTTATGTGAGATCTGGTAGTACTCAAATGCTCATGATTAATAAGAAAGCAAAATTGTCATTAATGGTTCTGTTACTTATTTAATACTGGGACACATTTCTTGTCACACCTTCTGGGTGTCACTTTGGGTATTTTAAGTGCTGATGTTAGAATAAGCAACTTTGTTGGCACATAGTTGTTTTCAGGGTTTTCATGATCTAAGCTAATAGATTAGCAATGCAACACAAGAACTATTATTTGGAAAATTGAATTACTTTGATTCATGTGAAAATATATTATTTTTAGGATTGGAAATATGTTAATCTAGAAAACATCAATAGAAAATGCCTTAAATCCAGAGAAATTGGTATTTTTGTCATTCCATTTTATGACACATTAAAATTTTAAACTTATTACAAGTCAGTTCAATACTTCAGCATAATGTTAGTGTCCTGTTATCTGTGTTTCAGGACGGCACATTTTTAATATCCTTCTTACTCTATCAGAGTTAGAATCTTGCCCTGTTCTTTTCTTAATATTCGCCAATTGTCCTTTTTGCCTGTATGTACATTAAATCTTAATCACATTGTATTGAAGAGTGCTGTGGTTATATATAGACTTTCATATTTACAATATCAAGAGTGCCTATCTGCATACATAAGGATTTAGATTTCTCTTTTGTATCTGTGTATTTATTTCTGTAAAATAATTAGTGTATATATCTATGTAATAGATTCTATGTAATAGAACACTATTAGTGTATATATCTATGTAAATGTACATTTACTCATGCTTCATGATGATTCTTTCCTTTCTTGTCAGGTTCACAAATCATAACTCAGAATTTCAACTACATTATGAATGTCACTTCAGATATGACACTGACTAAGATTTCTTAAGGGTAAATAAGTATTTACTTATAAATACACTAAGTATAATATGTTATACATTATCATTTTTCTTCTTATGTCCTCAGACATTTTATGTCTTCAGATCATAATTTTTTCAACATAGTCAAATTAAAAATAATGTATATAGAACCATACAACCATTATGTTGTTGTATCAGACCCGTGGAAGCTTTCTAATCCAGATCCCTACTCAGAGAAGTTTTTATCAGGTTTGTTGCTCGGTGCTTTGTCCAAAGATAGAGATTTCAGAACTTCCTGAGAGTTTGACCAGCTTTCTAAATAATTAAAAAAAAAACAAAAACAAAAACAAAAACAAAACAAAACAAAAAAACCAAAAAAACCCAAATAAACAAACAAAAACCCCAAAAACCAAACCCCCCAAAAAAACCAAAACAAAAAACACCAAAACAACAAAAAAAACCACCACACCCAAAGAAAAATAAAAACCACAAAACCACCTTACTATCTAACCAGTATTTTCTAGAAATTAATTTCAAGCTAAACAGACCCAGTTCTCTCAGCCTGTCCTTGCATACTCTGTGCTCCAGAATTTAAGTCTCTGGGCGGCCTCTGATGGACTTGTTCTAGTATGCCAGTATCCTTTTCACACTGAGGAGCTCAAAACTGGAAACAGGATTCCAAATGGAATCTTAGAAGTGCTGACCAAAGAGGTAAAATCTCTTTCCTTATTCTATTGACTACACTCTTAAATATACAATCTGGGATGCATTTGACCATCCTCACAGCAAGAGCACATTTCTGGGACATTTTCCACTTATTTTTCACCTGCATCCAAGATTTATATCTGCAGAACTTCCTTCTAAGCAACTCTCACCCAGTCTCTACTGCTTGCCTAGGGTTATTCCAGCCTGGATGAAGAATGTTGCATGTGTTTTTATTTACATTCAGGAGGCTCCTGTCAGATCATGGCTCCAGTGTGAACAGGTCCCTGTGAAGAACAGCTTCCAGCAAATTGCTTTCTCTTCTTATTGTACACAAACTTGATGAGAATGAATTTCTTTCCACACACCAATCATTGAATCCCAGAGCAGGTGATTGTGGGATATAAGACAAGCATGTTTCCCAGCATGGGTTTTCTATGTTCAAAAAGTAGTACAGATATTTCACCTGCCTTTTAGGAATAATACAAATTCAGCAAAGAAATGTCTCTTATTAAAGATGCTATTAGATATAAACTGGTGCAAATTTGACATTTCATTGTTTTTGTTGAACAAAATATTTTAAGAAGTTCAGATTTGGTTGCAGTTAGAAAATATTTTTAGGTTGTTCCTCTACAGCATGAAAATTCCTAAAGAATTTGTACTCACTGAAACAGTCCTGGTGATACAAAGTTTATTACTGAATTCATGAGTTTATCATGTATGATTTAGTGTATCAAATAGGATTAAATGAAAATATTGTAGGGATTATATTAAAATATTGTATATAAAAATATTGTAGTTTATTATTGTGAGAGTTCATTGTTCTGTTCTAGTTGGCTGATTGTTGTTGGCTTTTGTTTTATTCTATTAAACTCAAGTATTTAGACTCTGTCTTTTTACCCCTGTCAGCTCTCAGAGCCATAAAGACACTAGTAGGCCTTAATGACTTCAACAAGAAACAGCAGGGCTGTCCATCCACACCCTGGCCCATGCACCCAGGATGCTCAGCTGAGTTCAGTCCTGGGCAGCCAGCTCTTGGTGAGCTGTGTCCAAGGTGTGCCTGTCCCCAGCCTTATTTCTCCTTGCTGTGTGACTTCATGCCCAATGTGCAGGCACCTTTTCTCTTGAGGTACGCTGTGACTTGGTTCCAAGCTCGTCTTTGGGCCTGTCTCTTGCTGCTCCTGACTGGACCCCATGAAGTGGACTTCAGATTTGCTTGTTTAATTTTCCCTAGTCTGGAGCTGTTGCTGGCCCACTTTCCAGCAGCTGGCTTTGGTCAGAACCTGTGGGGCATGGCCTGTGCTGGGGTCACCAGCTCATGGCTAACCTTCTCATAGGGAATGACTTCACTTGTCTTGTCTGTGCCAGCAGGGTAAAAGTCTATACCAAATTAATCCTGAAGAGATGTTCTTACTGCCTTTTTGGCCAAATTTTAATTTTATTGGTCTTTTGCGCTTTTATTATCCAACTAATTTTCCCTTTAGCATAATTGATATTTCTCCTTTATCTGTAAGGGCTTGCTGGCAGATCACAAGCAGAACGCAACTAACACAGTACAATATAAAATGAGGCAAATTTCTCTGAAGAAAGCTGTCTCTATTTTTTCATAAGTCCTCGTGAACAGTGCTTTAAAGACAGCAAAAATTAAAACAAATAGTAGTACAATAAAAAAAAAGTATTTTTTCAATGTCTCTGTGTAGAAGACAGGAAGGTGCCTTGTTGTCAGCTGAGCTAAAACAGAATGAGTACAGTAGATATAAAGGGCCATGTCTGATTTTACTGAATTTTATATCAACTTAGCTTACATTTTGCACTGGTAGAGAAAGACATAAACAGAAAGCCAAGACTGAAATGAGATTCATATATCAAAACAAATTTAGTTGAAGCTTAGAGTAACTTAATCTATGGTTCTTGGAGTATTTTAAAAAACTTCAAATTCCTCAATCTTTTATGCACTTCAAAAACAGATTGCTTTGTATTATGAAGACTGTATGAAAGTAGTATTGCAATTTCTCTTCTTTCTTAGCTGAAATAAGGGAATTCTAAGTTTCTTTTTCCATGTGCATTATAAAGAACACAGCATAACAAGAAGTGAATTTCTTGCCCATCTTATTGAATCTATTCCTCTTTTACTTTGCACTGAGGGTTATGTGACAGGGTTAGAGAACAAACCTATTTTTGAGAAGTAAACTCTAACTAGGTCAACAGGAAAGAGTGATTTGATCTCTGAAGCAGCACCTCCTTCCTGGTTTACCTTGTATTAATCTCAAAGGACTCGTTATCTTCTCACAAACTAAACAACAAAAAGTGTAGAGTATTTCAAGTCCTTGCCATTATAAATGTTTACTGATATTTCTAGATATTGCTTTATTAAATGTTATAGCAGTATTTATGGTAATTTTCTTATTTATTAGTCTTTGTAATAACAGTGTTAAGTCTACTACATATTCTTTATCCTTTTAAATGTTTTAATAACTGAATCCAAGTGTTAAGAATTAATTTTCTTAACTTTCTATAAGACTTCTTGGCAGTCTTTGTTATCTCTAACACGTTATTACTTGATAGCTATTTTAGTGGTTATTCTCTTCTTGTCTAGTACAGCTATTCTTTGTGTTCCTGTAAGCAAGATTAATGTAAAGCATTAAAATATTAATCCTGAAGGCCACAAGGAACACTTGAAGATAATCAATAAATAGAAACAAAAATGTTTGGGGCGGGGGGGGGGGTTGGTTGTTGTTTTTGTTGGTTGTGTTTTTGTTTGGTTGGTTGGGGATTTTTTGTTTATTTTTGGGGGGAGGTGTTTTTTGTTTTTGTTTTTGTTTTGTTTAGTTTGGTTTTTTTTTAATTAAAAAAAAAAAAAAACCTGTCCAGAATAGTTGCTCTATTTTTAGGACATATTTAAAAAAAAATTTCTCAATGTGATTGCAACATTAGTTTTAAAACATGGCTCTGCTCTCCAGCCACTAGGCTAAGAAAGTGAAGACCTGGCTATTATGTCTCTCAGCTAATCAAAGTCACTTACAGCCCTTGTTTTGCCAAATATACATATTTCAGAATGAAGGAGACAGAAGGATACTGCAATATTCTTGATTATCTGCAGCTGATGACCAAACTGTTTGGGATGATGAATACTTTTTTCCTACAGTGATACTTACCTCACTGAAACTGAGTGTAAAGTAAGGTATGTTTCTTGAGCTTCATCAGTTAGAGGATCTGAAGTGTTATTTCAAGGCAGGAAAAATGCCATGGCTTAGACCAAGGCATAAGGCAGAAACAAATTATGTGCTCTCTGTTACTGTAGTTTTTCCTGTTCTTGGCACGCCAGACAAACTATGCAAGTTTCCTGGCAACTCTATTGTGTTTTCAGTTATAAAAGGTCATTATAAAAATACCTTATCATGTTGTTGGTAAATACTTCCTTTTTAAAAACAAAGTATCTTTTCACCCTCTGTATGAATATTTGCCCATCATTCCACATTGCATGTTACTTTGTGTAAATACTGGTCAGGATATTACTGTAGATGGTAATTGATGTCAGGTCAGAGAGAAAAAATCTAGAAAGGAATTGCTACTCATAAAAAAACAACCAAACAAAAAAAATGCATTGTGCTTAAGTAAACAAATGAGTGCCACGGATTTCTGAAAAGTAGATTGTCTTTATTCTTTCAAAATTGGGGAGACTTGCCTATTGCCATGGTATTGTCAGTCCTTTCTGATTGTGCTTGCTTGCTGTGCTCCTGTGCAATGTTCAGAAAAACTGAGGTTGTCTGGGAGTATCGCACCCTAAATGCTGGCACTAACACAAACACAAGGATGATGCTTTGTCATTTTTCTGCAAGCAGACTAAGCTTGAATGAGTGCACTACCTGTTGGGTATGTCTGTTATTCAAAAGAGAACAGAAACAATGCAACTTTGTCTTGGTTTCTGACTTCTGCTTTCACCCTGTTTCATCTACCCCAGCTCCATGTGCCTTGGCATTTAATGTTTTCAGACTCTGCAACCATTACAAGCCCAGTACAGAAGTCCTTTCTACTCTGCTTTGCAACCTTGTCAGCCCAGGCCTTGCAGGCTTTTTATATCCCAGCTTTTCAAGCTGTGACAGTCTGAGTTCTTTAGCCTTTTATTTATTGTAGGCATACAGGTCTTGGCAGCTAAATTTCCTGCACATTTAGAGATCACAGACACAGAAATAAGTTTCAAGTCGCACAGTATGCAAACAGAAAAGTGAAAAGAGTTATTGAAAGTGGAGTACAGAGGGATAAAAAGAGAAAACAAACCACAAGCAGAGGAGGGGGACCGGAGTAGCTGGCAGAGTTGCTATACTGGATTAGGTCCCAACAGAGGTTGATAAACTGTTCCTACATCTTCCTGCAAGTAGTCCTCCCCATCTAACCAGGAGAGCAGGAGGGCTGGACAGTCTGTTTCCCAGACCTTACACAGAAATGGCAAATAGTAAGCTGCTGGTGTGAAGCAGTCAAAGAAATAATTGAAGGGGTGCCTCTCCTGGGTCCTGCATCTCAGTTCAGGAAATGCTGCTTGGAGAGCAACTGTCCTGAACTTTCTGGGAGGCAAAGACTGTATGAGCTGCAGCAGGATTCAGGGAAATACTAGGAGATGTAGAAGTCAATGAAAGAACAGGGCTCACCTGGTGATGCATTTGATTCCTCCCAATTATCTGCACCCCAGCTGAGACAGACTAAATCAGGAATATATAGTTTTAGTCCCTAAATGAATCCTAATAATTTTAAGTGTGCTCCAAGAGAGCAAAAATAAGGACTATTTAGTCCACTTCTCATGCATATATACACATAATTCTCTAATAATAAATAGATTTTTATTTTGTATCTCTGGAGCTTTCTAAGTTAATCAAAATTCTATGCTGACCAGAAAAAAAGATGTATTCACATTTTGTTACAGATAAAATGAGGTAGCTCAGAACATTACCAGCCTGCTAATGTTTTTTTATCCTATAATGTTTTTTATCTGAATAAGTTTGAGCATTTTTACTGTTTTGTATTTTTTTCAGAATACTGCATGAAAATGCAGAAAGTCATTCAACAACATGAAAAGAAAATTCCTATGTGGGATTTGGCTGGTAAGCCCTCTAAGTCACCGATTAATCAATCTTATATTTTAGATTTCATTTTTCTTTGTTTAGGACTGACTTTGATGGATACCACATATTTTCACAATCCTTTCCACAGAACAAGTGATTGTTCATCAGGACACTTTTTAGAAAATTCTAAAGTAGTTCTCCAAAGATCTCAAGTAACACATATGATTTGGCTATCAATTTGATTGAAGAAAAATTTTGTAAGGTATATCTGGAAGAGAAAATCTCTTTTAATTATTTTAATTATTTGAAATTTTATGACTTTTTACTGTTAATTACTTTGTTTTGAGGGGTTTTGTTTGGGGTTGGGGTTTTTTTGTTGGTTTTTTGTGTATGTAGTTTGGTGACGGGGTTCTGTTGTTTGCTGGGGCTTTTTGCTGTTTTTTTTTTTTTTAATTATAGATGTCTGCAATTGAGCAAAGTAGAAAAATATTGCATTTCTTTTAAAAATTTAAATTTGTTTTCCTTCAGATATGTAGTATGTTTCTTTAAAAGGAAGGCACTTTTTTAGCCAGTAACTATATGTATTTTCTGCTCTTTTTTTTGTTGTTTTTTTGTTCTTTGTATGGAAAGCATTCAGACAACTTGAAACAAGTTTCATTACTTCAGAACTAGATTCCTAAATTTAGTACTTAGCTACCTGACACAGGTTTATTTTGGATGTGAACTGTCACTGAGATCTTAAATAAAAAATAAAACCCCCAAAACACTATCCTTTCAGCTCTCATTGAGCCTTGGAACATACAGGCTACCTAGATAATGTTCAGCTTTAGTTTTAGGTTCTCTAGTAAGCTACTCTTGTGTCTGTGCACATATCCAGACTTTCAGAGTCCAATTAGTTCAAAATCAACCCAGACATAAGCTTCCTCTGGACACAGAAATCAGGCATTCTTTCACCAAGACCTCTTGAAAGAGTAGAGCTCAGACACAGACTAATCCTGAGCACAGAGCTGTTGGGTTTTGTGTGTAAATTCTCTGCTCAACTGGAAAAGCCCATGGGTGGTGATCTAATTGTAAGGATTTTATATTAATATTTTGACAATGAGCTCTTTTCACTAAGTTTAAATGTACACACTCAGAAGAACACTGAATATAATGAGAGTATGACAATTACATTCTCAAAATTTCAGTGAAATAGTTTAAGTTTACAAAGGGAAGAATTTTGCATCCTATGTTATCCTCAAGGCTTTTTTACTAGCTAACTCTGCTTAGCAGCCAAATTTCCTTGAACTCATCCTGATATAGCATGCTGATTGTGTT
This sequence comes from Peucedramus taeniatus, assembly GCA_013400575.1. Lineage (NCBI taxonomy): Eukaryota > Metazoa > Chordata > Aves > Passeriformes > Fringillidae > Peucedramus > Peucedramus taeniatus. Next base: position 42,788 of record WBNO01027813.1, on the reverse strand, counting down.
CATATAACTGGTAGTTGGTCTAGGTTCTTGATGCCTTTATGAGAACAGAAATATATAAAACTTTCTGACATTAGTTACCCATTTACTGTGTTTTCCATACCTTGGACATTCAAATAAGTGGAACATTAGATATTATATAGTTAAAGACTAATAATGAAGCAAATATAATACTATATTATTTCATAACAAAAATAGAGATCTGCTAGTACTTCCTTACAGCTATAATTTCTGTCTATCTAGAAAAATACTCTTTTTAAGCAGTTCCTCATAAGATCTTAAAGGCATATCTTTGAAAAACTTAACTAATTTTAGAAATCATCTCAAACCCTTTTAACACTTTAAATTAAAAAGAAACACACCGAGTTGTATTTGCATCACAGAGATAAATAATAAAAGTCCTACTGCTGATAAAATCAATGAAAAAGCAAATAATTTCTCTTGTTTGTTTGCTGTCTGTAAGTTCTTAATAGAAGCAACACAACCATTTGCATATGAAAATAAACAGAAACGAGAGGTCTTGCATTTGGTTTTGAAAAAGAAGTTTCATATGACCTAATTTACATCTGAGTTCCTTTGAAAAACATTTTTCAGTTCATGACTAAGCAATTTTTCTAGAAACAACTATTAATAAATATTAGGGATAAGTATTTAAGTGATGTCTAATCCCTTTGACCATAGTGCTCTGTGAATGTTTGTCTCTTTGGGGTTTTGTCCTTTTTTTAAATATGATTGTTGCCTTATAAAAGCTGTTGACAGATGAAAGGTTTTTTTCTCAACACAAATTTGTAAATGCACAAAATCCACTCCCCACCAACAATTTTATGTAATTCCCTTGTCTGATGGATCATGTTGAAGAGTAAAACTGTAAGCTCCTTAACTCTATATCTCATCTATAACCACAATGAATAGGCTATCTGACATCAATGGACAATGAACAGATCTGTAACAACAGGTACTTCATAGCATAAGAGATCAAAATTTATGTTAAAATGAAAAGGGAGAAATTGAAAAATTTTGTTCACTCTGTAATAGCAGATTTGTAACTGTGATTCAAGTATCCCTATATAGCACCTTTTTTTTCAACAGAAAACCACATTACACTCATGTTGGTTTTTATTTATATGTTCCACGAAAGCCAAGTTTTGAGCTGACACAGCTCTTTAAAACTACTTACTCCAAATTCAAGTACAAGATTTTAGAGCTTAGTAAACTCTGATCAATATCTTGCTCCAATCTCTCAAGGGTCCTTAATTTTTCTTGCCTTACCACAACAAGAATGATAAATGTCAGTTGTAGATGGCACTGAAGCATCAACACTCTATTTGTTTCACCTTCCGACTCACAGATATTTTTAGTTATCCAGGATTCAGATGTTTCAAACAGGTGTTCTTCCTCACCACCCCTTCTCCTTTAGTTATTCAAAGAATGATTGTCAAATAACTGATAGAATGGTGTTTATTCTAGACAAAAGAAATAGTGTAGAATATAGTAGAATATGCAAAATTCTTTTTCATTTAGACTGAAAACATAGAATAGTATTGGACTAAAATGTGAGTTATGTTGAGTTGTTTTAAATAAAGTGAAAGTAGATATAGTACTCATTCATTTTTTCCCAAACAAGTATATGTCTCAAAAAATCTAAATATTTTTCTAGAAGATGTGTAGCAAAATCTGTAAATGTTCTATCTCGATAACCAATCAGGTTTATATAAAGCTACATTTAAGTTAAATTTATTTTTATTTCTATCTTTACACTATATTTCTTTATTGATCTTTATTTATTTCTCTTTTTTCAGACAAAAGCAAAATAAGAAGACATTATTTTATATTTTATGAGAAGAAACTCAAAAGTTGTAAAGTTTCATTTTATTGAGGTTTGAATGCATGTTTGAAGTTTCTACTCCTACACTGAATATAGTTTATGAAGAATATTCTAAAGTGCAGTTATGCTCTATATCATATAGATTAAATTTTCATTTCCTAATGAAAAATATAGTAAAGATACACAGTGTAACTCGTACCATATGAGAAGGCAGCAAAGAATAAAAATTTTCAAGGTCAAAAATAATGACAAATAGCAAATAAGATAATATTAACATTGAATATTATTTGGAATTTGGACAAAATTTTCAAAGGCCAAGATGAAAAAGATCAGTTTTGAAAAAAGATGTCAAAAGAACAATGAGTGTCATTATGTACAAAGGGATGAGAAACCTATTTAAACAAATGGAAAAATCATGAAAAAGTAGGGCATAGAAGTGATATTCTTCCATTTGGCTGTATTTTACTATAAGGGTCCCAGACAAGTGTAGTAGATCTTCTCAAGGTGTGCATGACTATTGTGTGTTTGATTAGTGGTAAAATACCAAGTCCTTCCAACTTCAGAGAAGATTAAACATATGTCTAAATTATTTCAATACCTCAAGAGAGTTTAAGTTATGTATGTTACTATAGCATTTAGTGTTCCTTCTAATGTGGTAGCTCAGGTTAAGTACCTAGAGAACAGTGGTAATTTAAAATTTTATTAACCGAATGAGTGTTAAGCACCTTCAGGAATGAGCTTTACCAGATCATTTTTTTGTACATAGGCAACTGACCTTCAAGCTACAGATTCCTTAACAAATATGTATAACATCTGTGTTGACACAACCTTAAAGATGTGACTGGAAAACCTAAATCAAGTAGTATTGATGTACAGTGGGAGGTCTGCATGCAGCAGAAAATTCCGGAGGTTTCAACTGAGATGTACATTTGTTTTAGGAATGGACCCATTTATGAAAGAATATTCCTTTTAATTGTGAGTGTAATATAATGGAGGTATAGCATCATAGTATGAAATTGGTCTATAAAACATTGTTTTTAATATTTTCATCCTTTGTAGTATTCTTGTATTTTCTTTTGTAACTAATAAAGCCCCCATAAACTTTACATACATTGTTGCTTTTGTTGATTTTTTTCCCTTTCTTTTTGTTTTCTTCCCACTCAAGAAATATGTCGTTTTCCAGAGCAAAACCTTGTAGCATTCCAGTGGGCATATTGTTAGATTTCTTAGGAGGTGAATATTGCAGAACTTTAGGGAAGAAATCTTAGAACTGTTTATTTAAGGAAGAGAAAGAGAGAAGATGAAAGGAAGGGAGAGAGAGAAAGATAGATATAGAAACAGAGAGATTCTGAAAGTCTTAATAGAAATTACTGTGACTGAGAGAACTTGCTTCTCATCCTGAGAATGTAATCTTGACAAAAATCAATGAACAAAATGATAAAAGAAATTGGCAGGAAAGGGTACTCATGTGTGTGCAACAAACCAGAAAATATGTGTGTGCAGTAAAACAGAAAATGCTGGCTTTCCTGGGCAAGTGGAAGAATTATCATTACTCCCTTTTTCTCCCCAGAAGAGTCAAGGTGCTACATACCAGCAAGCTGAGCTGGATTCTGAATGAGCAAGTTTTGAAATAGGTTTTAAGCATCTTTCATTCCTTGCTTGTCTGGTTTCACTCCTAGTTTTTACAATTCAGTTTCTCCCTCTTTACACTTTAAACCAGTAAGTTTCAAAACCTCTTTTTATCTTGAGTACAGCAGTTGAATGGCAGCTATCAAGCAATGTATTCTAAAACAACCTCTGGAAAAACTTAAGTTTTATTTCCCAATAAACTGCTTCTATTGCTCCAGTTTTTACATTACGAGTTGCAATTTTGTTTGCTAACTGATAAAAGGCATATCTTGCATTCTTGAGCTTAACTGTAAGAATATGAAGCTGAAAAACCTAACAAAGATTCTGCATCAGTCAGTTTTACACTTAAAAAATCTGAATTAGATAATACACTGGGCTATAAAGTGATGAGATGTTAAACTTTATTACAGTTGTAAATGTGATTAAACAACTTCTTCCCTTTTATTTCTATGATTAAGAAAACCATTTACAGTAACCTTAAAAATTTGATTTGAAAGCAAAACTCAACAAATGTTACAAGTAAAATTTGCATCTTAAGAATGTAAAATCAATAAAATCACTTAATGATATGGTGCAAGTATCAACCATTTCTGTATTAAACACTACTTTTTTTTCACAGAGAGTAAGACATGGTGAAAATTGAAACAATGACACTCCAGATGTGTATCTGTAAATATTAAAGCAAATAGAAACTATTTTTTTTGGTTTTAAATTAATATTTTTTGTAAAAAACACAGTAATGTCGCTCTACTTATTGTAGTGAATTATATAATACATTTGTAATTTCATAGTCAGCAAACTTGATTTTTATTGCTACTATTTTAGAAATCAATTATAGTAGGTTTTTTTTAAGATCTTTGCTCAGACACAATAAATCAAACCTGTGTCACAAAAATTACTATTAGTTGCTATTTAATAAAATGTCTCCTATATGAGCTGATTATTTGCAAGCTTGCTGACCTTGAATATAATAAATGCAAATGAGATACTGCTGGTTTTTAAAGTAAATTATATATATACAAGGAGACAACAATAAAGAATTCACCTGCTGACATTTTTGGTATTGACAGGTCTTGCTAACCTCAGATAGATTCAAAATTCCAGTCGACTGAATCAATAGCATACATGAATTCCTGGGGGAATACTTGGAAGAAATAGAAATCTGCTATTTACTATTGTATTATGAAAGACTTCCACTTTAAGCTGGCTCCTTTATTTGCTTTGGCAATGATGAAATGTAATTTACTTTAGGCCTCTCATGCTGTTTTGCGTGAAGAAAACCGGCCAAAATTGTATTCTTGGTATCTTGTGGCAAAGCCTTATTGCATGCCCAGCAAGAGGCCAAGGAAGAGGTTTGGGCTCAGTGCCTTTTTATTTGTGATGTCTTGTACCCTACTTTGCAAAATGAGAGGAATTGATGTTTGCAAGGTAATTGATTTCACTCAGCTATGTTTCAAACCAACTGTACTGTTGGAGTGAAAAACATTAATATCTCTGTCCCATGTAAATACTAAGTTATTTAATTCTCATCAACATGCAAATTTCACTAATTTTCACTAACACAGACTGCTCTATAAAGGTGATTAGAATGCATTTTGTCACTGAAGAGATAAAAATATGCCTTGGCATATATCTTGACCTTTTAATTGAGTTCATCACCACTTGTAGGTCATGCGTAGCATCGTGACCATGGTGCAGTAGAAAGCAGAAGCATAAAGGCAGGCACAGTAAAGAAATGTCTGGTAGATCTGAATGCTATGGTTAGGTTAACTTTAGCTTGGATAGCATAAACCTGTGAAGTATGAATGAAAAAATGAGTAGCAACTAAGCAGTTGTTGATTTTGAAAGCTTTTTATCTGGATACCAACTAAGCACTAGGAAGGATAACCCTTCTTCCTTTCTGAAATGCTGTTCTTTATTTCCTGTGTCTCACTTTCTAGTTTCAACCTGGCCTGAACTTTTTTATAGAATATTATTTTATGCCATATTTTGAAAAAAAAAATGTCTAAGCAATGTCTTCTACAATTCCTTATTTGCATCCTTTTGTGGTGAGATACAAATACACTCTGAGCAGTATGTTGTAAATTCAAAGATATTCTACCCCCCTGCAGAATAACAAACAATAGTCTTTCTAAAAAGCAAGACACATCTTGCATAAATGCTGCTTGATTTTAATACGACCTTACTTCTGCAAGGATGATGGTGTGGGAAACTTTAATTTTTATAAGATATTTATGTTGCAGAACAGTCCTGACACAAAATGGAAGAGGCCCTGTTCATGTTACTTTAAACAGAAGATCCTACACAAGAGATTTTATCAGAGACCATAAAGTAGAACTGTCAAAGCACATTTCCTTCTTCTTCAGAAATAAAGTATCCCTTCAAATCAGGAAAAAAAGAGGTTATGAAATTAATTTATGTTGGTTTAATCAAAACTTAAAGGCTTTCAACCATTAAAAGATTAACATCTATAAAATGCTTTATGAAAAATATTGGTTATTTCAGCATGACTCAGGTTTCCTTGATAATTTCTTAAATTAAGATGAATAGAAATCTTCTCATGAATAAATTTCAGTGTAAAGAACTGTATAGTTCAGTACAAAAAATTCCATTCTAGATATCTTAACTTTGACATTTCTGAGTGTAAGGCAGAATTGTCTCACTTCACTTAAGTTTTCATTTTCAGCTGGGTTTTTCACAGAAGTGAAAAAAGTTGTATGTCTTTTTGAGAAACCTGGTCTAGTGGAAGATATCTCTTCTCATGATGAAGGGATTGGAGTTGGGTTAGAAGGTTGTTACCTTTCAACACAAGCCATTCTATAGTTCTGTGTAGAAGTAAAGATGCTAAATGATTTGAAAGCAGTGACAATAAAGCAGAGTATTCAGGTGAGAGAACCCTAATAATAACTCTAATTCCACACTCATAGGGATTTGGAAGCCTGCTAAATTCCCACTAATACTTAGTCCTCAAGGGAATTAGATTCTGTTCACTATGAGAATTTATTACAAATGATTAGTAGTATAGGAACAAAACTATAATAGTACTCTTAATAATAAATTAAGCACCTAGTACAACTTAAAGACACTGTTAAGGATATAGTTAATTATAAAAGTTTATTTTGCAATCTTTGCAAATGTATTGTAGAGTAAAAAAGTCTGGATTATTTAAAAGGGAATTTCATGATCTGTCAGCCCTTGATAAAAGTGGAGAAATACTTCTTTAAAACTCAGAAAATAAAGCATTCACACTTTTAAATATTTAGAGAACTTTTTGCCACAACAATAACGAGTACAGAAAAAATGATGCTACTCTTTATTGCCATTCATGAACTGAAACTGTTAAAACAAAGACAGCTTCTGATGATCCCAAGCTAGTGAGAAGATAACAGCAACGTTTAAAATATATATGTTTTCAGATAAAGGATTTCAATGAAGTTGGAGGAAAAAAGATGATAACTTTCTGAAATGTAAATCTCACTAATTTTACTAACTACCTCACAGCTCTCCTCATCTTCTCAGTTTTGCTCTTTGCTTCTTTACTGGTCTTACTCAATTTTACCAAGGCTGTATCAACAGTGTCTTGAACCACATTTCATTCCTTGTCCCTCCTACCTACCCTAAGCACTGCTGTTTCTTACAGCTCTCACTTCTGTACCTCCTTCCCTGAACCTTCATCTTCCTCCAGCTGTTGAGCTTGGACTTGCTATTCCCTGCTCCACCAGGCAGTGCTGGCTGCTCCCCATCTGTCAGTGATGAATGCATTGCGTTACCTTTCATTAGCTTGTGAAAGTACCAGTGATAAATACTGTGCAATTAACTGTTGTATTTGTATATGAAAGATAAAGAGAATACTCAGGTTTTTTGTTGTGTACAAATAAAATATTTTAGGCCTCACTGATTTTAGAGCAAATCTCAAAGATATATTTCTCAAAAGCTCTCCACAGAGGAATATAAAAAAAGGATTGTAATTGAAAGAGTAATTGTTTTTAAGTATGTTCTGTTATACACATTTTATTTGTTTTAATAATCAAATAATTATTATTGATCCCTCTGATTTTACCTTTTTTTTTTTTTGCAGGGGGATGGTATTGCCTTTAAATGTGGCATCCTATGAAGCATGGAAACTAAGTCATCTGTGAGGAGGCAGAATTTTTAGTAGGAGAAAGGAATTATCTTCAAGTTCAATTTTTCTATTGCAGGACCCCAGGTTTTCTGCTGATACCACCAGCACCTGTCACACACAAACACTGCCCCTTGCCTGGCCCTTCAGCCTTAGTCGTGAGAAAGACTTCTAATAATGCCTTACTATGCAGAGAAGTGGATAAATTTTAATATAAATGATCTGATCACCATCTCCTGACTGCATCAGTCCATGTCATTTTCTAGGATTATTTATTCAGTATCAATATTCAGTTGTCTCCTATTCTGCTGCAAATTCTTCACAGTTCAAAACCATTCTCTGGAATGCCTGCAGAATTTGAATTAACTGAACAGGTGAACCTTAAATAGAATTATTATGCAATAGAACTCAGGTAGTCTAATGTCAACTACACACCACAGCCAACTTTCTCCTTTACTGTTCCTTTGCTTTATGACAAGGCTGTACTTTTCAACCAGAAATAGGCATCAAGACATTCAGTCCAAGTTTTAAAGTAAACAGCTTCATAAGATGCCAACACAACCCTTCTTGTATTTGATCTGCAGCATTTCTAATTGCAACAAATTACTTTGGTGCATCAGATTAGATTTTGTGTTGTTGAATTACAGTTATTAATTTAAAAGAAGGAAGCTTCACCTTTCTTCCAATTTCTTGAATATCAAAATGAATGCTGCTTAATTGTGGGGTTGTTTGGGGTTTTTTTGTTTGTTTTTAATCTGAGAAGCTAAGGGAAATAGATTCCCTTAAGTAAAAAAAAAAAAAAAAAAAGAGATAAAGCCAATGACATGTAAAAAATACACTATATGGGTGCAAGTCAAGTCAGATATTTATAACTGGCACACCTCAAGTTCATTGCTAAAGTCATCTCCAGCTAGAATCTAGGTCTCTATATATATTTAATGAACATTTTGCCTAGTCTTGAATGTAATAAATAATTTATTCTCTTTGAACTTCCCATGGAAATGGTGCTAAGAGGTAGTCTTTGCCTACAAAATGGCACTGCTTTATCAATACGAGAGCTGCTCAAAACAACACTATTTATGGAAGAAACACAAGTTCCAGACAATTAAAGGTCTTTTATGTTTCAGAGAATATTCAGAAGTGGGGAAAGAAGCAGATGGTTATGCTACTAAATATGGAGTGCAACAGTGTGATCTGATGACAGAAAAAAAATTAAAATAGAAACACACCACCCTAGAAACACACCCATCTTCATCCCCTGCTCTCAGTTTCAAGCTCCTTTCCTCATGAGACAAGAACTTAATTTAATTAAAAATTGTCAAGGAATTAGAAAAAGTCCAGCAACCATTCTTTTTGGGTTTTGGTTGGTTTTTTTTTTTTTTTTCAGATATGGAGGAAAAAATAGTATGAAGAAGCATGACGTTGTGGAATAAAATCTTACAAGAATGTTAAAGCAATGTCAGAAAGAATGAGGACAGATATGTGCTCAGAGGAAGTTATGTAGTGCAAGTGCACTGATCAAAGTGGTTTCAACATCTGCTGTAGCACACTTCATGTTCCTCAGCAATCCACACTGTGGATGATAGGAGGGGAGAGATTAAAGATTAATGTGACGTCATGGAGAATATAAAGAAAGGTTTTACTTGCCCAGTATTTTATTAAGTCTAAAATGTAAGTATATGGAAAAACTAAAAACACACAAACAGCTCAGAAAATACATTAAAGAATTTAAAGAAAGTAACTTGCACATTAGAAAATGAAGAATAAAATGACAGAAAATACAAAGAATAAATTAACTGTGCTATACAGGCTGTCTTCTCAGATGTATATTTTTTCCTAGTACTTTCTGAAATGTATTCTTCTGTGTAGATCTTCCACTTTCTGATTGTGTGGTGCTGCTCCTGACTCAGCAATAGGTAAAAGTCATAGAAGAAACAACTTCTCTTTTAACAGAGTGGGACAGAACTCTGCAGTCACATAGCAAGCACAGTGGGAAGGGAGGAAGTGCTGCAGCAGCACCATGGTGCTCTACTAACCTGAGAAGGAAACAACACAATAAAAAAGATGAGTGGGCAAGTGATGACTATGCAGAGGATGACAGACAGTGTAGCTTTGGAGACAAACTCTGAATGGAACTCTGGCAGACTACAGAGTCTAGACATGACTTACAGGTCACACCGTTTTGATGTAAATTCTTATGGGTGCTCTCAGCTAGCTATTTAAACTATGCTGCTGAAAACATGACAATAGGAAAAAACCTATCCCGAGTAGGACACTTGAGATAGAAAAGTTTAGCATGAAACTGATTACCTTTCTTGGTATATGTTTCTTTATATAAGTATTATACAGCTGGAACCACCTACTTTCAGCAGCAATGAAAAATTGCTGCCTGGTAACAGGAGGGAAACTCAAAGGACAAAAAAATTCAAAAACCCAAAATCAAATAATAAACCATTAAAGACCCCAAACCCTTACATTTGAGAGGGACAGTGAACTAAAACACATCTCTTTAGCAAGAGTTTATAGACATTAAATGTGTCAACATTAATACAAATTTCAAATACATTTTATCTAATGGAATTTTTTTTTGTCAAGGGAGCATGATTTTCTTAAGCAATAGCTCCTAAGTATACCCTTTGTGAATATTTTTGTTGTTTTGTTTCTTGTGACTTCAAATGGCTATTAGGAAGCCAACAACTATAACCTGCAGAGCAGGAAAAGGAAAGGAAAAGTAGGAAAGCATGAGTATATATTATGTGAGTAATACTTTCACTAATGATACTGTGTCCCTTCACTAAATATTGTTTACTATCCAATTAAAAAAACAAACAAACAACAACAACAACAACAGTAATTTTATGATGTTTTACTTGACTACAGTTTGATTCAATACAAAAAAAAGGTAGCTAAATTGTCAAAGATTAAAGGAAAAATATATAAATTATTAATAATTTTTTATTGGGAAAGACAGTGAAATATGAGTAAGACCATTAAATTATTTTATAGAACTGAAGCTAGAAATAGTTTTCATTTGCCTTTATTTGTTCTGGAAAAAAAATACCTGTTTTATCTCTCAGAGAATCCTGATGAGCATTTCCTGCAGATAAAGGCAACATACACAGAGTACAATTCTATTAGTGTTGTGAACCCTTATGACTTTATGAGTAAACATATAATAATAGATTAAATATGTCCAAAAACACTCTTAAAATGTCCAAAGCCATGCTAATGAAAGTGTTTTCATGTTAAAAACATTATATCTTCTGTGAATTGTCAAATGGAAGTTGTTCCCATATAATTTTAACCAAGTCTTGATACATACTGTGTGGGGAATATAAAATAAACTGGGGCAAATAGCCACACCAACGAAGATGTTAACGAAGATGTGTTCTATGTTCTACCATAAAATATTAACTGGATATGTTTAAATTCATTAACAGAAGCACAGGTCTTGTAAGAGTCTATAGCTCAGAGAGGGTTTGGGTTTATTTTGCAAATCCAGTTCATAATTTGGTAAGAGAACATGTATGACGTTGAAGAGTTTTTCTCAAACTAAGTGATTTGCAAAAATATTTTTAGGACTCATTAAAATGTGTAATCTCCCATGCAGAATGAAAATAAGCAAATTTATAGCTGCTGTTACATGCCTTCAGAAATTCTGTATATCAAGAAATATGCATTTAGCATTGTTTCTTGTTAGTTTTGTTTTTTCTGTTGTTGACTCATTTTTTCAAGAAATTAAGTACCATTTTGAATATTCTATTAAAAAGAGTAAATATGTAAGGAACTTTTAGTTCGTGGCATAGCGGAATCAAATTCTTAGAGTTCATAATTAATAAAGACAGACATAATCATGTACATACACATGTATGTAATGATTTAAATTATAATTGCTTTTAACAAATTTAAGTTTAGAGAATCCTTCTAAAGGTTTCAAAAACATGAGAGCAGAATGATTCCAGCAGTGAAGATAAAAATCAAGGGCTGCAAATATGAACTGTGATTTCTTATTGATCCAAAACCTTACTTCTGATTCAGGCAATTATTTCTCTCTTGAACAACCTGTGTTCAAAAATGTATCTCCTATGTTTGGTTAGCAATGAATCAGGTAAACTTCAGGAACATTTCTCTTGCTTAGAATTCTATTCTGTTTTTCCCCTTTTTCTTTTCCCCTCTTTTTTTTTTTTTTTTTC
>WBNO01027813.1:0-31000 GCA_013400575.1 Peucedramus taeniatus | reverse complement strand
TTTTTTTTTTTTTTTTTTTTTTCTTTCTTCCTCTTCCCTTCCCTCTTCTCCTTCTCCTCCATCATTCTGGGGAATATTTTTCAGTTTATAATAAATACAAAGCCATGTTTCTCCAAGTTTCTGATTTTACAGTTCTCACACCTGCAACTGGCTGTCCTCCAATTCTGTATGAAATTAACTTCAGGGTAAATTTTTCACATATAAAGAAGTAAGTTCAAAGTAAAGGTGAAAGGTTATTGTAAAAGACTTTTTGCTCAACAGGAAGGTCAGTTTACCTCTGCATGCTTTGTGAATTTGATAGGTACTCTTATTGATTTCTTTCTCCCCTTTACCATAAAACCACTTGCCATAAAAAAGGTTATTGAAGTCTCCTAGATCAAAGTCCTCACTAGGAACTTGGCAAAAACTAGAGGAAATGTTTTCAACCATCTTGATATCAGTAGTAACATGACACATCACAGATATCTGAGCATGATCTTCTCTTTAAGCAAGTTATATTTTCCTTATTCTTCCCTTTTTTGCATTCAGGTCAAAATGGAAAGCCTGTATAGTGTCTATTCTCTTTTAGATAGATATGAAAGACTGTATTACTCTAGATAAAAATTTTCAACTTATTGTAATATTTAATTTTCCTGTTTTTTTTACCTTAGTCTTTCCTCTTTTTAATGCTATGATTCATGCTTTAACAATAATAGCAATTCATCAGACAAAAATCTATGAGATATATAAATTGTATTGCATTTTTAACCCATCTGTAGTGGTGGTGAAGGAATTAATAACTACTTTAGAGGAATTTAATGAGAATGCAAAAACAACAATTAGGCACAATTTAAATATAAACTTTAGAGGTACATTTATGGTCTATGGCAATTGAGAAGTTTTGTGGTTGTACTATAATCTGTCTGAAAGTCGTTTTATGTCCCGCTATGCATTAGACTATAGGAGTCTATATTGTTAACACATATTATAAAAATATTTGATGGGAACACCTTATCTGAAACTGACAGCTTTCCTCCTCCAACTTGTTACAATATAGGTGAATCTCATTTATGCATAAGACAGAACATGTATAAGGGAAATTTTAAGATTGTGAAATGCATGCTCATAGGACCAACATAAGCCTAATGAACTCTTGCTTAAAATACAAGGTATTTCAATAAACATTATAGAGTATACACTGTTTAAATAAACTAAGAAAGTTTATATATGAAAAGTACTTCATATGAATAGTTTAAATTTATGAGGAAAAAGGCTTGGCTTTAGTTATGATGCTGGCTTTCAAAAGAAAATACAATGCTGTTAATGATAAAGTCATTTTTTGTCACTAGTGAATTCCTTAAAACAAAAAGTTCTTTTTAGTAGAATTGGATGACCTAAGGTGATAAAATAGCACTAATAAGAGAATAATAAATGAAAGCATTGAAAAAGAGTTTTGTATACCTTATTTAAGTCAATAGAAATAATAAATATAAACCAGTTTATAGATTTGTAGATAAACTGGAAAAAAATCTCATAAACACTTATTCCGCTTCTATGACAAACAGCTGAGCTAAACAATATCTAATGTACTCAGCATGGATAAATTAATAAAATGTTTGTTTCTCTTGAAATATCTGTGCTTAACAACTACACATAGCAGGAGGGAAATGAAGATGGTGAAGGGCCTTCAGAAAAAGCCATATGAGGAGCAGCTGAGACCACTTGGTCTGTTCATCCTGGAGGAGACTGAGGGGAGACTTTGCTGCAGTCTACAGCTTCCTCGTGAGGGGGAAAGGAGGGGCAGGCACTGATCTCTGCTCTGTGCCATCAGTGATAGGACCGGAGGGAAAGGCCTGAAGCTGTGTCAGAGGTAGTTTAGGCTGGATATTAGGAAAAGGTTTTTCCACAGAGGGTGGTTAGGAACTGGAACAGGCTCTCCAGAGAAGTGATCACGGCACCAAACCTGACAGAGCTCAAGTGCTTGTACAATGCTTTCAGGCACATGATGTGACTCTTGGGGATGGTGCTGTGCAGGGCCAAGAGTTGGGTTTGCTGATCCTTGTGGGTGCCTTTCAACTCAGCTTATTCTGTGATTCTGTGGTTTAATTCATAAACACTACAAGAAGAAAGCAGAAAACTAACCCATTCATGAATGACCAGAGCTAAATTTAGGCACACATAAGCTTGGTTATACAACATTGTTTTTCCAACCATTCCTTCCTAGGATTATGCCTATGATTAATATCTGGATGGACTTTTCTGTCATCATGACTAAAAAAAATTGACTATTTTTTCCACTAAAGCAACTTAGTAACTTCACATAGGCAGCTTTTGGATTTTATTTCTTTCCATGAATTTCAATATGAGACACTCACTGAAAATATTGAGAGTTCTCAGTGTATCTATGAGTTTCATGTCTATAACTTGCTGTAAATGTAAATTGTCATGCTGAGCTCTTGTCTAGTGCAAAAGAGAAGCAGCAGCTCACATCTAAGAACAATTGTTTTCCTAAGCTATCCTACTCCATTTCCATATCCTATTTTCCCTACACAAGAGGTTTCTGGAATGATTTGAAGACAACTTCTAGATCAAGCAGCAGCTAAGGAAAAATATTTCATTGAACCTCTTATTTAAAACCAAGGGAAAACTAATTACAGACATGAAGGTTGGGAGCAGACTGCTGTAACTGTGAGTTGTGGATGCTCATGTTTATGCTCATGAAAGGTGGGAGCAAGGCAAATAGCAATATCACAGCCCAGGACCATCATAGACAGTGACCTTCAGGGACATTCTTGGAATAATCCCAAGGGACGATCGTCTTTGAGAAAATGGAAGAGTTAGCAAGACACTTGGTAGGTTTTATAAGGGTCACCCCTTATCTCAGAAGCAGTCCACCTGGACGTAGAACTAGTCAGGAAAAAGTTGCAGAAGTCCTGCAGGGATGAGGAAGAAGCTGCTGACAAATATCAAAACACAGGGAAAAGAGAAGTGTGCAAGTGGTAGAGGTAAGCACAAGAGAGTTGATTTTGTCTATATCACAGGTGTTTCTGCTGTTAGAGAACTTGCCAAAACTCTTCTTCAATTTTCATATCAGCAGTGTCTCATCTCCATTCAACTAAAAGCAAACTCAGAGCAAGAATGCTTGTCAACAGATCATATAAACATGCTTACAATATTATAATTACAATATTACAAGCATTAATATATACTGTATAACTCAATGAGTTGTTGTATGTGTCTACTGTATTGGGTTTGCATGTCCAAACTTTGGTAGTGAGGGGTCTACAGCGATGGCTTCTGTGAGAAGCTGCCAGAAGCTTCCTCCATGTATAGCAGAGTGAATGCCTGGCAGCTTCAAAGACAGATGTGCCACTGGCCAAGGCTGGGCCAAACAGAAATGGTGGTAAGGAGGTAAGACCTCTGTAATAGCATATTGAATAAGGAAGAAGAAAGAAGAACAACAAGAACAACAATAAAAAGGAGGAGAAGAAGGAGAAAACAAAGTTATTCCACAGTTTTCATTGCAGTCAGAGAAGACCTGGGTGAGATTGACTCATGTTGGAGAAGTTAATGGAGAATTCTGTGGGAGAGACCACAACACTGGAGCAGGGAAAGGACTCCTCTCCCTGAGCAGCAGGAAAAATAACTGGTGATGAACAGACCATAAGCCTGTTCCCTGTCTCCCTGTGCCACTGGGGAGGAGGTAGAGCTGTGAAGGAAGGAGGGGTGAGGGAATGTGTTTTTAAGGTTTTATTTTACTTCTCATTATTCTGTTCTGATTTTGTTAATAAAAAATTCAATTATTATCTTTAATTCAAGTCTGTTCTGGCCATGATGGTATTTGGTAAGTGATTTCTCACAGTCCTTAACTCATTAACCCTTTTTTTATATTTTCTCTTCCCTGTCCAGCTGCGGAGGGAAGGGATAGAGCAGCTTTGGTGGCTGCCTGGAAGCCAGCAAGGGTCAACCCACTATATTACAAAATTTTTTTTATTTTTTTTTAACATTTACCAAATCTATAAGGTAAATAAGCACCATTACAGAAATCATATTAGAACAAAATTCCATTAGCACACAATTTTCCTAAATTTATTTTCCATTCTCATGACATCAATTCATTCTCTTAATTAAATTTTGTACTTATTCTCAACTGTTAACAAAAATAGTATCAATTTCACATATGATAATGGATTTAATTTTATTGCTGTGATGGAATAAGCTGATGCTATTCATGTCATTCAGTTAGAAAAAAAAATACAATACACAGGTCTTAAAAGTGGAACTAAGTTCTGCTGATAGAATGGAAAAACCAACAGCAACAAAAATATTAAAAAAATTAAAAAAATCAAAAACCAAATCAAACAAACCCAACCAATGCAGTTTTTCCTAGTTTTAGATAAATTACTATGTCTGGAACTGAAATTCATGGATTCTGAAAGATACACACCAGAATAATCACATTTTTTATTTCTGTGTATGGGGTGTTCCTGAGATAAATTTCTTTGCCTCATAAATTTAGTCTACAGGACACCTATACATTTCTGAGGCAAATAAAAGTTTGCAGTTTGTTGAAAGAATATCCTAAGGGTTGTTCATGAGCACAAAATGTCTTTAGGGCTGGCAGGAACATCTAGTTACATACTTCTTACTGTTATTGCCAATGGCATTCTAATGAATAGCTTGTCTTATCAGCAACCTGTTCTTTATTATACCAATAAATGGTACCATACAAGGCATCATTCTTCTCTGCAATAAGCATTAGGATAATATATTCCTTTTGTTCAGAATCTGCAGGGAGAAGGAATTCTTTTCTTCTTTTATGTTTCAGTCTAGTGTTGTTGACTATGCATAGAGCGCTGTAACAGCATTTAATGAAATCTTCCTTGGAAAAAGAAAGAATCCCATAAATTCTGAAGCAGAGCTATGCCAGAAGCAGAACACCTGCCACTGACTTCTTCCAATGGATAACAGTAAAAGACTCACTGCTTGTAGGTAACAACCCACTGGCAGTAAGCGTTCAAAAACAGCTTTTGAATTTGATGGCTTTGTGCAACATTACCTGATACAGCCACTTGTATGTGCTACATTGTACCACCAGCTTAAAGAAATTAGATGTTTTGGGGGTTTGTTTTTTTATTTCAAATATTCAAGGATGTTGTTTCCTGAATAACAAATTAAGCTTCTTCTGATGACCACTTTTTAAATAAGAGTTTTGGCCTGATAGATCAAAGATTTAAAAAATCTAATAATATTATTTCAAAGCCCCAGATCAGTTCCAGAAGAATGCTTGATACAGACCAAACACTCTTCTGTATTATCTTGAATTATTTGACTAATATATTTCCCAATTTATTCAATCATACCTGATTCTAGCAATGTTTTCTTTACATTTATGCTCTGAATCTTTCCAGTTCACAGCAGTATTTTCCAGTGCAGATCTACAAAGTACCCAATGTGTGAAAGATAATCATTGAAATGTAAAAGACCTAAACCCACTGCCTCAGCATACATAATGATGCTTCTCAATTCTTGCTTTTCAAAGTGTATCAAGCACATTCAAACCTGATCACAAATTCTCTTCAAAATATAATTCTATCCATACACATTAACAAACACACTTTGTTAAAAATAAGAAAAGACTACCATAGAGCCTAGGAAGCTACATCAAAGAACATATAGGCTTCTTTTGCCAAATAAAACTGTGTGATCAGATAAATCATTAGCATAGATACATATGAAGCAAATTGTGAAGCACAGAATTAAGAAAAAATATTAGGTTGGTACTGTTTCCAAAACATGAAATAGAAATGCAAGAGACTGCAGTTTGGAAATCTCTTTATGACTGGGTCACTTTGTATTACTTTTTTTTTTTTCTCATTAGCTGAATAACATAGAAAAAATTGTCATATGGAGCCATGACCAATACAGTCCTCTTTTC
Source organism: Peucedramus taeniatus (assembly GCA_013400575.1). Classification (NCBI taxonomy): domain Eukaryota; kingdom Metazoa; phylum Chordata; class Aves; order Passeriformes; family Fringillidae; genus Peucedramus; species Peucedramus taeniatus. The sequence goes on along the minus strand of WBNO01027813.1, from coordinate 25,083 downwards.
CCATCTCCAGTGCTTTACCTTTGCAGTCTTTTCCCTCAGCTATGAGTGCTTTTATATACTTCTTCTTTTGATCCTCCCATGTCACACCTGCTTCCTCATGAATGCTGAATTTCTTCTTTCCAACCAAATTCCCTCTGGTTACACTACTTTAAACATATTTTGAACTCTTCTTCTCTCCATTGCTGATCCTTCCTTCTTATCAGTTGATCCTAGCCACTGCATCACCAGTGGTTTTTCTTCTGCCTTAAAAAAACAGTATTAGCGTAAATTTGACTGTGACTGTTTCATACAGGGAGTAGAGCAACTTTGCTCTTGATCCTAACATCACCTACAGACATGCTAAAATATTTCTGCTACAGTGTCTTTATTTAACTCAGCTTCCTCAAACATCTCCACCTGCAATTTGCCTAAAAGATGTCATGACAACAAACTTTCAGTCCTGTCACTTGTAGTCTGAGGTCATTACACCAGGTTATGTCAGGGACATCAGCTGATATTCCACAAGAGTAAAATTCTACTCTATTACCTGTTAGCTACTTGGTTAATCAGTAATTACCTGGTTAATTGTTTGCTTGTACAATTCACACTGAAAGTAAAATTTGATTTTAGTGTCTCAGTGTTTTAAATGTTTGTAACTTTCCAATGCGCAGTGTAATGTATTTTAGGAGATTGATTATAAACATGACTAAAAAATTTCTTGACAGATCCCTTGTCTGAAGAAAAAAAAAAAACTGAGCAAAGTCTACAGGTGATATAGATTACTGTAGCAGAAATATTTTTTTTGTTATCACTTAATGTATGAAGTAAAGCCTTCAGTCTCTGAATGAATGAACAGTCTGTGGTTGCTCTGTGTTGCTGTTCTTATTCCCTTACTATAGCAATGAAAACTTTTTCCTTTTTTTCCCCCTCCTCTGTTGAGAGATGTAACAAGAGTCTGAGATTTCCCTCTCACAAGGGTGAGCATGTCAACAGGCAAAAAGTTATGTAGTTAAAAACTTTATGCACGTGACTGTTAGTCTTGGATATCTGTTTTTATAAATTGTTAATATAAATTAAATTGTTAATTATGCATATTCCTTTCTACTGGGAACTTGATAAATTTGCACTTCAGATGGAGAACATTAAAAGTGTGTTGAGATAAATGGATTTTCAGAAATACAGGACCTCAGCAGCAAAGTCAGCAAAGTCATGGAGGGTGGGACAACCTAAAAATTTGTGAGTTTGTTTGATTTTTTGTTTGTTTTTAATTTCATTTAGTTTTCTTAGGTTCGGGATGACCACAAAGAATATTGGAAATAAAATATTTAATTGTTATGATATATCAACCTGGCAAAATAAAATACATTTATGTTAACTTAAATGGAAAGACTGAGGGAAATCCTTTATCAACAAAATTCTGCATTTCAGTTTGTGTCTGCCTATGTAGTTGAACCATATACAACATCTTAAATGGCAATAAAATTTTTATGTGTTTGTTCTAATTTGCTAGCTTTGTAAGCATTGTGTGGTGGTGCACAAATCCTATTAGAATAAGTGTATCAATAACTATTGTTAATGTGATTATTTCAACACTCAGGTATGGGTCATTGTGTGAGGGTTATACAGTATTTCCTCACTGAACTTCAACACTTGGTGATTTACTGTCTGTGTTTTGGAAGCTCCCTGATATGGCTAGCAGATCTTTAAGAAAATTAATGTGTAAGTGGGTGCACAGAAATTTAGAAGGTGAATTTCTTCATCACAGAGATTTGAGACTCAAAAACTGGCATAGCATCTTCAGAAATTTCTGTACAAAATTCTTTTTCCATATGGGTCACTTTGATTTTATCTGTTTAGGGAATCTTGCTGAACCACTGTCAAAATTCTCACACAAACTGTCTGTTTGATTTTTCACTAATTCCCCTGGGAAAATTTTCTATATTCAAGGTAATCTAGCTGTATTTCCCATGCTTCAAGAATTGCTATTTACTATTCTTGACTAGCAAGGATTCAGATTCAAACACATCTTTTTGTTGTGTAAAATGGCAGCAAGAACAATTACTATCAATCCAAAAAGTCAGAATTACTGTCAAAATTTACCTCAGAAAATATTTTACTGTTTCAAATACATTTAAAGGTATTTAAATTATATTGTAACAGCTGTTTCTTAGGAATTAAAAATGAGAGACTGAGAAGTTTTTATAAAAGTTTGGTGTACTAGTTACACTTAGTTTCCTTGCTGAAATGTTCCTTGGAGCTTTTGGAGTCTCCAAATGAATCATAAATACACATAACGTTTAAGGATTTATTGCTGTAAGGATGTTTCTGTCCAGCTAATTTATATGCATATTTTGGGAACTGAATTTCATATGGAAGAACCAGACATCCAACAAAAGATAAAAGTTGGCCTACTCTGCAAACTAGGCACATAAAGATCTCTGAGTACAGGTATGTGAAGCTAAGACAAAAAAAGGAACTGTACAGCAGTTAAGGTCAAGCAAATTGAAGAGATCTAATTAAAATACTTCTGGCTTTAACAGTCTCAGAGAAACTGCTGTTTCAAGTGAGCACACAGTCAAAGCATTAGAATCTCTGTTCCTGGAACTAAATGGCACTTTCACTAAAGCTTTTTTTTCCAAGCTACTCTGGGCTATATTTTTATCAGAATTTTGTTCCTCGGTAGAAAATGTAATCAACAATTTCTTGCATTTGCAATCAAGCATACAGAATATTAATGAATGAGAATATTTGAAAATATGAAGAAATTACTTGTTTAAAATTTTCTTTAAAAAACAGTAGTTTAGTAATTTTTCCCCTTTTTTGAAAAGGTGTATTTTTTTGTCTGTGTTTTTAAATAATAACAATAATTATCATGGTAAGAGGTTTTGTATTTTGCCACCTTTTTATATTATTTTGCAACATGAGGCTTAAGACTTGACAAAACTGTAGCATCTGCCTTGGTCTATAGAAGTCAGAGATTTTACCATGAAGGAAATGTCACATAAAACAATCCAAATAATAATGACCAGAGATGTTTTATTTTCAGAAGGTATAATATTAAAGCATAAGCTGGGCAGCCTTACTGCTGCATGGAGATAGCTCAGGGGATCTTTGCCAGTGCCCAGAGGTGAGTCATAGCCAAATTCCATGTCCAATAGTCCATCAGTGTTAGATAATCCTGTTGGAGGCACTTTCTGACTGCTTTTGCAATGTGTTCCTGAGAACCTTTAGATAGATCACATACTTCTCCTTTTTCCATGACACTGTCAGGTTTTAATATCTCACTAATTTATGCATGAAGGCTAATCATAAATTGGCCCAAAACCTGAAAAAATCTTTAAAATTAATTTAGAAAATTCAGTTAATAATTATGAACTGAATGAATAAATAGCATGTGGGGACTTGACACAAGCAGACAGAAAAGAGGGAACTCTTGTGGCTTTTTTGCTTTTAGAACTACAGGTACTCTTTTATAAAGCAGTTTGGGACAGGCAGGCACTTCAAGACTCAGAGAGAAATTTCCACTGATGATAAATCAGGAATAGACAGGATTTAAACAGGTTGGAAGGAATGTTAGCTTTGCTACCAGAAAGGTGGAAGAAACTGCATTAACAAGCAAATTCCCCAAATAAAATGAGAAAATATTTTATTTCTCTCACAAATGAATGCAGTATTTCACATTACTGTACTGTAAAGTTTTCTATGTTTCATGCTCAGCACTTTATTTCAGACTCTCTACTTGCAAGTAAGGATGAATTGTCTATTGAAGATATACAAAGAAGGTATTTATTTTTAGACATCTCAAGAAAATCTGATGTGAGGCTAAAGTTAATGGTATTTAATTTGAAGAAGGACTTACAGCTTTTGAACTTTGCTCTTATTACTGCAGATAATAGATATGAGATTGGATGATTAAATAATAGCAAGGAAACCTCTTTTCATTCCAGGTAGCAGCTATAATTCCTCCTGAGGTTTGGATTAGTCATGAATGGAGTAATATTCCTCGCAATTCAGCTCTACATAATCAAAAATTTATAAAATAGCTATTTCACTATGACTTAAAAGATGAACAATATTTAAAAATGAATATTAAAACAAGTTATTCAGAGACCTTATATATGAGCTTCTCAAGATGGATCTTTCATATGGATTTTTTTTTTAATTAAAAATATGTACCAAAAGAATTTTCAGCTATTTTAATAAAAAGTTTTGAGGAAATTTACATGAACCTGCAACAAAATATGTAAATTGGTAACATAGTAATGCTGCTTTAATTTTATAAAACAATCACTTCCTTTCATAGGATACGTTGACAAGTTTCTAGTGCAGACTGCATAATTACTCAACTTTTTTTTTGTTTTGATGCTGCTGTTTTCAAATGAAGTCATTCTATGTCAAATTCCAAGACCTTTTCTTTCTGTCACTATGTAGTAACTAGCTGGATGCCTGTGTTGCTGGTCTGACAGAATGCAGGTAATTATAATTCTATGTAAATGTCTAAAGAAAAATAGACAATTTTCTTCAAGATACTTTCATTCAAGACTTGATATCAGAGCTCAGGGCAAGCAGCTGTTCAGTGGGAGAACAGGACACAATACCTCAATCTAGAAGCAGCTCAAAATGTTTTATGTTTTGTATAGCAATTCTGCTATGTCGTAATTGAAAGTAAATATTGATTGAATTGGAAGTAAAATATTGCAAGTTGCCTATAAGAGAAATGAATTTTTCTTTAAATTTTTATAGTATAATGTGAAGTATTACATAATTATAATGACTTAATATATAGGAAAATATTTGTTGTAAGTATTTTCAGGAACTTTCCTTGAAACTGTAGTTTTCTTGGCAACTTCTTGCATACTAGACAGATATGTTCATTTTTTCTGTTTTATCTGCTGAAGGCTTTAATCACAACCTACTTGGCTTCACCTCATGATGGCAATTACATATGATTAAAAAAAAAAAAGAAGGTAGGCAAGTTTCTGCATATAGGTTGAAAGGATCCAGCACAATTTTGTGTTATGTCCATGTGTTTCCAAAGGACTGCCATTATCCCAGAATGGCTGTTTCTCGTGCTTGATTAAACCGGTTTCCCACAGTCTTACATCATCTTTTTTGCATTGAGACTTACACTGGTAACCTAAATCCAGTCTTATCTCCATATCTGTTTTGGGAAAAAAAATCTGATTTATTTATTATTTATTTATTTATTTATTTATTTAGTAATCCAGGGTGTGCTACTTTTGAGATGGTTATTTCTAGTTTCTTCCCGTGATCTTTCAGAGCTAAAGCCGGATGGACTGCAGCAGATCTGAGGCAGGTTTTCTCTTTCTTTGGTTAGGATTTGGGGTATTTTTTTTGTTGGTTCTTTGCTACAAGAAAGGTGTATTCAATCCTGTATACGTCTCACTGAAATTCACATATCTCATGGCAACAGAAATGGCCATTTTCCCATAAAATCAGTTGTCCCTAGCAGTGCATTTCCCAAGTATAAGGAACAATCAAACAGATTGCAAAAAAATACTTTTTCTTTCATCATTCAAAAAATAGAGGGAAGTGAATTACAAGTGAACATTTCAAAATTAATTTAAATAACACAAAGCAAATAGTATTTTGTTTTTGTAAGAATCTTTGGGCTTAAAGGAATTGTAAATACTGGCAGTGTTTGAAAGCTGATATTTAAGGAGATCTCTTCTTAGCATTGCATCAGGGCTCCTATTTTTAGGAATTTTTGGATAGAGATTATGAAAAAGAAACAGTATAGCTTGATACACAGGGCTCCTAGTTCTTTCTTTTAAAGTTACTTTTATTAACTCAGAAGTAGAATGATGATGTCCAAAATCCATTTTATTTTCTGTGCTATATTTTTCACCTGTAAAATTATGCGGGTTTTTTTCTGGCTTCTCAGCACTGAATATATTTCTTAGCTAACATTACCATACCAAATTCAGGAAAGTGTTTTCCTGAGGTGGTGACCCCTCCTATAACTAACTTCGCAATCAGTACTATAGGATATAGGTAATGACACTGTGGATTTCTATCACACCTCAGTCTTTTCAAGTGCACAAGTATTAAAAAAACCTTAACATTGATTTTGCATACACTTGTAGCATAATTTACTAAATTGCATCTCAGTATTTAAACCTCAAGGATACCAAGCTCCCTGTCATATAGATGGCTGGTAGGACTCCTGTTAAGAATCACTTTCCCAACAGAAGGTCATGGTGCTAATGCAAACTTCTCTAAGTTTACTTGTTTTGTGGAACACTGAAATTAAAATAGGATTTCTTCTTTTCACTTCAGTAAATCTAGAATCACAGACAAATAATTAATCTTGTCTTTTCAGGAATTTATAACAGGAATGACAGCAAAAAAGTTTAGTTGTCAGAAATGCACTAGCTACTGTGAAATAATTATCAGCAGAGCAAAAAAAAAACCTCAGTAAGAACATGTTATTCTTCCCAGAGGACCATGTGAAAGCCATGTTACTCTGAGAAACTCTGTGCTGTAAGCTCATTACTGTACCTGGGCAGCCTGCTATCACTGACACAACAATCTTTACTATACCTGAGCTATTTATTGAGAGAAAGAGGCACTGTGCAATAAATGACCTGAAGACCTTGAGAGAAAAAAATTATAAAGACCATTTCTTACTGTTTTTTAAATAAAAATGTGTCTGTATGCTGGAACACATCAAGTCACCGTTATAGTGACTATATGGGACATATAAATCAGAAATCTATTAAAATAAGTCAATAGTCATTAATAAAATTATAAGGGTAAAACATTTGTTTACCCTGCAATCTTTAATGATTGAAGGGAAATGAATGCAGGGACAGCTTTCAGAAAATAGCACTGGAAGTCCTATATGTGCCTTATAATTCCACCTACAGAGTCTTCTTATTGTATCATGCTGTTAATCTAGATTGCCTTAATTAGAAGTTTGAAAGCCGATTTTATTAAATGGTATAAATACCTTCTCAGGAAAGAAAGACTTGAAAAGAGCAGGGTTGAATTGCTGTCTCCATTATGACCTGATCTGCTCTCCACTGCTTCTCAATGAAACAATTTATACCCTTTCAAGTAAGCAATATAGATGTAAATATGATTACAGACAAACTAATTTCAGCCAGAAGTAACAAAACAGTGTGGGTATATGAACCCTGTGGAGGATCATGAGCCTACAGGGAAGAGAGCGGGAGAAATGCCCTGGACAGATGTGCTGTAGGCTCCGGGCATTCCCCAGAGGTCAGGGTGATGACACTTCCCCCATTGTGCTCTGCAGCACTATGTTAATTTGTCCCAGTTCTGTCTTCCCCATTGGCCCGTTGGCCTTCCCGACCCCTTTTACCCTAATATGTTCAAGTTCTAGTGAGTTCTCCCATCCCCATTACCCCATTGGTTTATGTAACTCCGCCTATCCACTCTGGCATTCTCTATTGGTTCCTTCCCAGTGTACCACCTCTGAGCCCTCAGACCACTGGATCCCTGATTCTCTTCCCCACCCCCTCTTTCTCTGCATTTATGATCTAGACTCTCCTTTGTCTTAGTCTTTGGCCCCTGGACCTCTTCAGCATCACCTGAAATAAAGCATGTCAGAATTCCATGCCTGGACCCTGCTGTGTCTTCACTGCCGATCTGCTCTGTGTGTGTGAGTGTGTGGGTGGGTGTGTGGGTGTGCTGGTGCTCTCGGGGCTACTACCTGTTGGCACAAGATGCTCTCAGGGGAAGTGGTGTCAATCACCACCATGGACCGCAACAGAACCCCACTGAAGACAAGGCTTCCCTGGAAGCAGACAGAAATAACATACTACCATCCATGCTGAAGCACTCTCTTCTGAATGCCAGGACATTTTTCAAAAAGATTGCCCTGTTTTGTCCTTTAGCAAAATGCCTTGTAGTATCTTTTGCTCTGATTGTAAATTATCTAACAGATTCTTTTTTACATTCCCTCATTATTTTTTACCACTTTCATCAGACTAACAGTAACAGAAAAAAGATTTGTAAAGTCCTGTAATGGAGATGAATTCTGTATCATGTCATTTTTTTAGGCTAACAGCATATTCACTGTATCTTCCAAAAGTCACAAAACTACCTCAAGCTTTCAAGGTCTGCAAGTGCTGCTCTGTCTTGTATCCATTGTCCCATAACCTCCATAATATTCTTAATGGCAAATTTTTGTTTATCTTACTCTATGTACATTATTAACCTATATGGAAAAAACATCCAACCTTAAATAAATCTATTAATACCTATAGTCTCCAGCTACTTCTCTTGTTTCCAGACAGGTGCTTATTTTTGGATTGTAAGAAACAACTGATTCTCCTTGGATCCACTTAAGGATGCCAAAAATGTTCTGGTGGAGTACATGTTATTATATCAACTGACATACCCTGGCTTTTTCTGATGTTTATTAGGGATAAATCATAGATACGAATACAGCTGTGAGACTGCTATGAAATAAAGCTGGACAGATTGATTTCTCTGCAAATGGAATTTCTGTTGATACCATGATATAATCAAGTGATTAGTGGGGTTGTCTGACAACTGCAGGTCTTCTTTTCCATCTTTTATTCCCCTAGTAGTCTTTCATTTACCTTGTTATAGTTCATTATTGTATTTTCCTACAGCTCATATTTATTTCAGTATTATCTTTCTTTTTATGGCAATTACAACACCATAGATACAATTTTATTATGCAGTCTTTTTTCTTGTTACTTGCGCCTGAGGACATGCTATGCTCTCAGATAAAAATGACAGCTGTTATCAGTTATGCTAAGGAAATAAAATGGTAGGATAGGTCATGTCCTTTTCTAGAAATCCATCTCTTTTCTATTGGAAATTTTTAGCAACAATAAATCAGACTACTGGAACTTAAATCCTATGTTTATGATAATGAATCCACATGGGAAATTTTCATATTTGGAAATATTTACCCAGTTCAAATCACTTCTGCATCTGCTGCTACCTATACACATGAAGGAGAGCTTGTAACAGCCATTCTGAAAAGTATGTACTACAAGAGGTAATGTATATAAAATCTTGTTGCAGTATAACATGACAATAAAGACATACTTCATATTTGCAACTAATTTCATACTTCATATTTGCAACATGTTTATATTGTAATAAACATGATCTGGTGCAAGATCCTTGAAAGAAAGATGGGTGAGACTTTGTGTTCAATAACAAAACAGATTAACTTAGTTGCTGAAAAAAATAGGAAATGTTGGAACAGATCATTCTAGAGGTTTCCAGTTTCTGCACTCACCTAAGATACGATTACTGGATGTCTGCAATAATGAGCATTCTTTGAAAAATAACTTTTGAAATTCTTAGTAAGTTTCCCAGTTCACTTCATTGTCCTCTGTATATAATTGCCTGAGTCATTGCATTCTTAATATAAATTTAAATGCACTAAAACTGCAGCAACCAATTGCGTAAGTGATTGCATGTATAATTGGTTAATGTAGGATAATATAGCTCAAATATGTAAATGTTACCTAATGAAAAACTCCTAAAGAGTTGAATGGATTTAAACTAATATTTCATTGGAAATTTTATTGTCGAAAAAAGGAAAATATTCAGTCTAATTTAAGTCTACCTTCCTTAGAAAGGGTTGTATAGAATCTCATTTCATTACTTCTGTGTGATGATTCAGAATATGAAGGAGACATCAACTACAATAATAATTCAAATGATCTTTCAGCAAACAAAAGCATGAGAATTTTCATAGATTTTGACATATATTAACTTATTATTTATTCTAATGTGTGTGTTTACATTGATTACCTTGACCTTGATTGATTATATAGATGTTGAATATGAATTAATGAATATGTGTATTGAATATACAAAGGATTTGGAATATTAAATGGTTGCATAGCTGCTAAGTGTTATGACGTAAATGAGTTGTAAGTTGCTCACTTGCTAAATGCTGCAAATTAATTCCATTTGATTGTGTAGCTATATATCCATACATCTATGTATATATGAGAAAAGTTTATGTTTAATGAAATTTATGCAATGCAATTTGAAATATTAATCCAGATCAAAGGCAAAGTATCAGTAACATACTGTCTGAATAATAGTAACAGGAGCAGAGAAAGAACAACCATTTCCATGTGGCTAGTTGGGATTATGGCCTTTAAAAATATATTATATCCACATCAATTTTTTTGGGCTGCCTGACTCTAGGACCATCTGTTTGGATGGCAGAATGCCCATTCAGAAGTTGGTGGAGCTTTTGCCATTAGGCAGAGATGCCAGATATCAATAGGATTGAGATAGGAGGACCTGCAGAACACTGCAAAGGACATCTGTTCTCCAGGAAAAGAGAAGTCCATCTTCTGTGGCAGCCCCACTATACTGACACCACATGCTTCCTTGCACCTATTGACACCTGTTCATAGTTATATGCCAAAATAACAAGAAAAAAATGAGCCATCTCTGAACAATGGAAAATGGGTAGTACGGGCTGTTAAAGGCCTCTGTGGCTGCCAGGAAAATAGGTTTCACTGTGGTAAGCATTTGGGAAACCAAGGAAGACCATATGGGATATCAGAATCAAAGTCCAGGCATTTTGTATACCAACGAGCCCCTGGCAAACAATATTTCTTGGAAACAACAAAAATTGCAAAAAGCAGTAAATGAGGAAGATCTAAACATAGTTTTTGCACTTTTTATTAGAAGTGCAAATTAAGGATACTAACAAATCACTAGAGGCATGGTTTATTCCTCTGAGTGCCTTATAAAGTAGCAGCATAACTTCTGAGTTTATGAAAATTGTGGATTGCATATTATACAAAAAGTAAATGAAGGGTAACTTTCTGTTTTATCTTGTCACCCTGTCAGATAAATGACAAAATTAATCATTCTTCTAAATGAAATAGCTCTATGATACTTACATAGAGACATTGAAATTGTTGTAATGACCTGTACATTATAATTGTGGTATGAGACTTTTATATATCATCTCCAGCTTCAAAGATGAAGAATATTCAAATTTACTAATAGTTTTGTCAGGGAGAGCACAGTCTCTTTGAGACAAAGTTGTGGGTACTGTGTATGTACATATAAAAACTGTCATTCTAATGCATAAAAAAGGAGCCTTTAGTCCAGTATACCAACCTTGACAGTTGTCAATAAAAATATTTTATGGGGAGTGTGAGAACTAGTGCTTCTTCTACAAAGTGGTGTGCATAAAGCAAAACCATCTTTGATTTAAAGATATTTAATATATAGCCAGCTGAAAACTATTACTTATATGAGAGCTTAAAAAAAAAAAAAAAGGATTTATTATATATTCAAGAACTTCCTTAGTTTATGGTTTCCCTTGAAAACTAAATAAACCTTCATTTTAAAAGTTAGCCACTAATTAGTCGATATGTGTTTTGCAGAATTAGTTATTTTCTTACTGAATAATGGAATATTGCATGTTTAGGATGTATTTCTGAATTACAGGGAGCAATTAATATAAAGCCATCAGCTGAAGACAATATGATCATTCATTTTTATGGATCCAGGATATAATTCTACATCATATTGTAATGAGTTGCATGGAGCTGTCTTGGGAGGTATCTGGAGTCAATTGAGACCTTATGGGTCAAAATTAAAGGGCAGACCTACACAGGCACTGTTGCAGTGTATTTTTGCTACAGACCTAATTATTCGGAATAAGAAGTAGGGGAACTTTTCTTCACACAACCAAAGGAAGCTGCAAATTCTTTGTCTTCACCATGATTTTAAGCACCCTGGTGTCTGTTGGAAGTATAATATAGCAGTGCTCAAGACATATAAGAGATTTCCTGATTGACAACAGATGAAGAGCCCTGAATTTCAACCACTTCAGATATTTGTTTGAAAGGGTCAGATTGGATTAAACCCTGGAGAGAAGAGGGGCCTAGGAGAACTAGTTGATACTAAAAGGTAGCCTCCACCAAGCTGAAGAACAGTTTAGTCTAAAAAGTAGGAAGCTGAACAAAGATGGCAAGAATCTGTATAGATGAGCAAGGACCTCTTGTTGGAATTGAGATGTAAAGGGAGTGTTTAACACATAGAAACGGGGGAAGTGGACTCAGAAAGAGCTTAGAGTTTTTGTCCAGTCATGCAGATTTATGGAGTTAGAAAAGCCAAAACCTGGAGATAAATTTGCCAAGGCTTGTAAAGTATTCTACAAGTGAAAAAAGAGAGAGGGAAGATTATGGAAAACAAGAACCTTGGACTAAATGAGGTAGGGAGTCTGGTGGCAAAGAACAGAAAATGCTGAGGTCACTAACCAGCCTGAATGATGGGACAAAGTGCATTCTCAGCAAGTTTGCAGATGGTAGAAAACTGAGTAATGGCTGATACATCAGATTGAACTGATTTCAGATGGACATGAAAAGTCTGGAGAAATGACTGCAAAGGGCCCACATACGTTGAAACAACGAAGGGAGCACCAAGTCCTGAATCTGGGGAGGAGCAATCCCATGCACCTGTATATGGTGATGACTGACCAGCTAGAAAAGAGCTTTGCAAGGAAGAACATCAAGGTGACCATAAGCCAGCAATGTGTCTGTGTGACAAGGAGGCTTAGCAGCTTGGGCTGCATTAGGAAGAGTGTTGACAGCAGGTCGATGGACGTGATCCTTAACCTCTACTCAGCACTGATAAAACCACACCTGAAGTGTGTGCCCTGTTCTGGGCACTCCAGGGCACTGAGGAGATACAGACTCACTGAAGTGAGTCTGGCACAGGGCCACAGGGAGGATTGAGGGGCTGGAGCATCTTTTGTCTGAGGAGTGGTGGAGAAGGCTGGGGTTCTTTAACCTGGAGAAGCGAAAGGTCAGGGAGGATTTATCAATACATACAAATTAGCTGAAGCAAGGGTGTAAAGAAGCTGGAACAAGGCTGTTTTTAGTGGGACACACTGAAAGGAAAAGAGGCAATGAACACAAATACAAGTGCTTTCAATTCCACCTGAATACAAGAAAACATTTTTCTGCTGTGAGGGTGGTGAAACTCTGGAACTAGTTTCCAAAAGAGACAGAGTCCCCAGTCTGTAGATACTCAAAAGCATGGCTTTCTCTAGCTGACCATGCTTGAGCGGATGGTTTGGGAGAGATGACACTGCTTCCAATCAAAAAATTTCTGTGAATTTTGTGATTCCGTGAATATTAAATTTTATGAATGGAATAAACAGTTAAGGGATATGTTTGACAAAAATGACTAATCATTTGGGTTTCATTCCATAATTTTTTATTGCAATATTTATATTTTAAAAATGCTTAATATGGTTATTTTAAACTTATTTTAAAGGTTCTACATTCTTAATTTTGATTATTCCCTAGATATATTTATAAATATGACATTATTATTAATTATTAGCAATACTTATTAAAATTATATATTATTAAATATTATTTTCCCTCCATTGTTATGAAGACGAAACATTTTTAATTGATTGACTGAAGCAACTTAAGAAGGAAGCCATTAAATGGCATATGGTATTCTGAGAGAGATTTCCACACGAATTTTGCTTTGTGTTATTATTTTGGAAATATGACACCTGAAAAAAAACAACTTGAGCTCTTTATCCTTCATTTGTGAACAAAAAATAATGTGATTTTTTATTGGAATACACAAAATCAAAATTTTGAAGAAAATGTTAATATTTAGTACTATATGAATTGTTAACATGTATTGCAATGAAGAATTAATGTTTATATTTAACTATATGTAACATGAAAGAAACTATTTTTAAAGTCATAGAAATGGTTTTCTAATAAAAGTGTGAAAATTTCTGCAGAACTGCTGCAATGGCTACTAACTTAGTAGTGATCAAGTTGTCAAGCAGAGTTTAAATCTTGCATGCATGTGGTTATTATGCTCCAACGAGTCTTTCTGACTTTATCAGATTAGACAAACTTCCACATTTCAGAAAAACATGGCTTCTTGTGTGACTGTCAGTATGATTCATGAGAAGTTCTCTGCCTAATTTCTGGCCTTTTCCTCACATTATGTTTCAAACTGACAAAGATCATTTCATGAACTGTAGATCTTTACACATATTTATTATGTGGAAATGAATTCAAGTAAGAGTTGTATGTTCAGCTGTTCATGGTGGTAGCCATCGTGGTTTAACAGGTCTCTCTTGATTCCAATTTCTTATCTCAGGAACAAATAACCTCCCAAGGATACTTGTAGGAGATTCAAGATGACAGGCAATGTAGGAATGGCATTTTTAACTGGCTGAAAAGCAGGCGTATTTCTCATTCCAGGGAGTTTCTAGACAGAACTTGCATCTCCCAACTGAAAGGCTAAATTTGGTATTTAGTGCATCTCTATTAAGTTTTTATATTATATTCCATAAAGTTCGTGTTAAAAGATAAGTTTTTAAGCCCTATTAAGATCACTCTTGTAAGTAATGTGGAATTTTTGCTTTTAATGAGATTAATACCTGCAATGTAAATACTAAAGAAGTCTATTTCAAATTAAAGTCAATTTTATTAAATAGAAAAGCTTTTATTTTCATATAATAAGCCTTTAAAATAATATTTTTCACTGCATAGTACATAATTTACTAGAATTATTAGAAAATATTGATTATTCAACATATGGGTTTTGTTCTGGAACTAAAACTGCATCTTGAAAAAAAATTCAAACACGGGTATATATAGTAATAAAGAATTATTATCTCTGCTACACTCAACATTGTGTAAATTGATGGTTATTTTATTTCATTCTTTACACTAGGAACTCAGTGCTACATACAAGAAATATTTCCACAGAAATAGATACAGAGAAAATTAAAAATCTGTAAGAAACTTCTTCTTTGAAAAATCAAGCTGTTCATAGGAAAAAAATAACATCTCCCTATTTCTAGAAAAAAAAATAAAGCTTGCTGAGAAAGCTTATTGTTTAATGCTTCTTTATTCTGACTCAAGTGTTACCTTATATATGTGTAGAATTTTTTAATTATTATTTCTCAAAGGGAAGACTATACAAAGGTATTTAACGTCATAATTAATATTGTTTTCATATATACAATGTGCAGGAAAGATTATAAAGTGGAAAAGGACATGTCTCTAAATTCCTAAAATGAGCTGAGCACAGAATATTCACTTTTTGCATTATACAGCTGATATGTAGGTTCAACACACTATTATCAACCAATTCTATTTAGAGCTGCTTAGTGAAGCAGAAGAAATATAGAGTTTAATATATGTG
The DNA here is from genome assembly GCA_013400575.1 of Peucedramus taeniatus. Taxonomy (NCBI): domain Eukaryota; kingdom Metazoa; phylum Chordata; class Aves; order Passeriformes; family Fringillidae; genus Peucedramus; species Peucedramus taeniatus. The sequence continues at coordinate 9,897 of WBNO01027813.1, read as the reverse complement.
ACAAATTGCTCTCAGAGTATTAAATAATGTTTCATATTTTTTCCATAACACATTTATAACCAAAGGTTTACATCAAAATTTTGCCATCTATTTTTAGTCTACACTTAATTAAATATATAAACAGTAAGATGCAAGGTAAGATTACCTCATCTGGCAATCTTAGTTGGTTATCTACTGTTTTTCTATAGTAGATCAAAAAGTTAGATCAAAATTAATTTGGGCCAGAGAACAGGATAATAGAGGATAATACTATGTACTAACTGTACATTAAGGAAAAAAAACCCTAAAAAATGACAACTTAATTACCTTTTTTTTCAAAGATTATATGTCTAAAATGTCTGTTACATATTAGATAAGCAGATAATGAGTACAGCAGTTGAGCACAAGAAGTTCAGAGTTAACTAGTAGGAATTTTTACAAGTTTATAAATTAAACAAAACCCACATGGGATTTTGATTTCTGCCAGATGACTACACCTCTCATTTGTCACTTCTTGGTCACTTTGGATACAGAGATGACCTGGAGCACTGATAATATGCCTTCTGTAAGTTATACTTCTGTGCAGTTAGATTCATATCTTCAGCGAGTAGCAGGTTAGGAAAATGGACTTTGAAATTTGACCTCCATAGCTGATTCCTCACATATTCCTCCCTTGAAATTCTGTCTTACAGGAAAAGGAGTCAGATGTCAGTAATTTAACTGAAATCCTTCTGAATAACACAGTTTTTCTCTGACTTGGACTTACAGATAGATACTTTCTTGGCATATGCATTATTAGTATATGTGAATGTATACTAATTTCCTCATATAAAAAAATTCTTTTAGTACTAATTTTTCATCATGATACAAAGAAAAATTAAAGATTTATTTTTTCCTGTGCATTGTTTTGAAACTTGCTGCCTTATTTAAATAAAGATGTTTGGCCAAGATAATATCTACTGCTTTTTCATCAAATTTCTTATTAAATGGTATTTGTTTTCCTTTGTTCTCAAGTTCAGAGCTATCACTAGAAAACACATTTTTTTAAAGTCAAAGTTTGGGCTTTGTTTTAGAATGGCATTAATTTTAATTACAACGGTAGATTTAAAACTCTGGTTTAAGATAAGGAATTCTTAAAATATATATTTTTAGTTGCTGTTTTTGAAATACAGAATTTTATTATTACTTTTGCTCTTCCTCTGTGTGTAACATACTTATATGAAAATATGGATAATCAAAGATCAAGACAAGTATCAAACTTCTGAACTGTATCACCTGTGCTCCAGAAAGTAATCGTTCTGTAATTGAAACCATGAACAGAGCAAAGATTAAGAAAAGTGCAGCCACAAGCAGGATATACTGCATAAAGCATTAGTGTGATATTAAATTAAATTACTTAGGTTTCTGATGAATATTTTTGGCCTTTTTAGGGTCAGTAAATAATGAACACTGATAAATCAGACCAAAGCAGAAGATAAAGACTAGTCTTTAACAAAATCAAAAGATTAGTCTCTTAATAAAATTCAAAAGGAAAAACAGTTAATTCTTGCGCTTTAGGGGAATTTCAGTAGTATTCAATACTTAAAAATGGCAAGATATTTCTTAGAAACAATGTTGCATTGCTCTTAAATACTGAAGAATAAATTAAACTTCTTAATTTAAATATCTGTTGGAGTTAGTAGCATAGTTTGAACAGCTCTTCAAATAGTCCTTGGAGAAAGAAAAATGTATTTCCACCAAGGAAAAATTAATTTTTCCCTTTTGATTATTTAGGAAATTTAGAACAGTTTTTCTCCTGTTTGAAACGTAAGAGGTGACAAATATTTGATAAAGAAATCTGAACACCAATGACTTTTTACCTAAATCAGAAATTGCAATTTCTCTTTCCAGGAAGGAAATGGTCTTCTATTTCTTTCTGGTAAAGTAGGATGATTGTTTCCTTAGCAAAATAAAATTAAAAATCAATATGATTAGTAGAATAAACATGCATTTTTGTTATAAAATGACAAATGAATATCTTATTTACTCACACTTTCTTAAATATCTCTGAAACAGTTTTGTAAAAAGACAAAAAAATTCTTTAGGAAAGAAAAAATGGGGAGACTTTCAAATCTTCATCTCATTTGATGAGTACTTGTCAGTGTTATGAATGATGGAGAAGATGATGTAGGAAAAAAAACAGATAGATTTGACAGGGAGTAGCAAAGCACAAAAATCAAAGTCTTCTAAAAACTGTTGCAAGAAATCTACATTCTGAGAAAATCGTTTACATATTGAAGAAACATAACGTCAATTAATAGAATAAATGTTTTCTTCATTATGTCCTCAAACACAGTAAGAAAATGGTAGATTAAGCCTTGGGGAACAAAATTTATTATGAGCATGAAAAATGTTACAGTTCTAATGCAGTTTTTAAATGACAGCATAATATGTTATGGATCATTTGATTTTTTGTATGAAAACGCTATTCAGCGCCCAAAAAGGCATATGCTGCTAACGGCATGTATTGCAGTCCTTTCCTTATGACAGCTGGCAACTAGCAAATGCCAGTCAAAACAAAAAATGTCAAGCAGAAATTTTTTTCAATAAATGTATTTGTTTGGATAATGGTACCTAAACATACTTTTCAAAAATGTTTCTATTATTTTTGGATGCAGCATGCAAAAGATCAACTACATTAACCCTTCAATAGTACACAAAAACATGTAATTAAAAAGCTGAGAAATATATAACTTCCTTAAGAGGACTTGCTATTGTTTCCATTATTATTATTTTTAAACAAACGCAACTTGAACTTTCCTTGTCAAAATATATAAGGAGAACATTGCCTTTCTTTACATAATAATAAAAAAAAGTCTCATTTAAGAAAAGATTATGATGTGCATAGATTACTGCTACCAAAATTTTTGCTTTTTTTGAATGCACTGAATGATGAGGTATTTAGTTTAACAACAGTTTGTACAGAAGTCACCATGTCACCATTTGTCTCCATCAGAAGCGACAAACTCCTCACTCTGATTTTTTTCCTAGAAGGTAACTTATCATAGCAAAATCCATTGTTTAGGAAATTATATTTTTTCTCCCTATAGTTTTCAATTTTTTTTTTTACTCTTGAGCAACATTTCAGTGAAATGACTGAAATATCCAAGAAGGAAGATGAAAACTCCTAATTTCTCTGTTAACCTCTGTTGGAGACATAACACCTAAAAAAATATTCCTGTACCTTGACTACCTCAGCAATCCTAACTAAATTATTACTTGAAAGGTAGAACTAGTTGCAGCTTAAATTTCAGAATTTGGTTTCTAACCATACACATTTTTACCGAAGATTAGTTTTAAGGAAATGGGAGAATGGGAATACTCTAGACTAGAAATGGGTAGAGATTTATGGAATCAGTTCATAAGACCAAAGGCATAGGGAGATTCTACTGGCTTACAGATGTCCAGGTGCCCAGTAACCTTTACATTATCAGATCACCAAGTGAAAAATTGAATGTCTTTAATTGTGTTTAAGGACACTTGTTCATCTATATTTTAATAATATCAAGTCCTGCAGGTAGTAAAAAAGAAGTTTATCTTCAATGACATAATTAATGATGAAACTCCAAAAGTGGTCTTCAAGTGTTTTAATAAATTTACAGAACTGATCCAGGCAGTGAAAAAAAAAAAAAAAAAGAAGCCTAAAAATGTTTATCCCTGCATTGGTAAAGCCATTAGGCACTTACATTAATTTGATGTTCACACATTACTATTAAGAGAGGAAGGATGCCCAGTCATGTAGGAAAGGAACCGATATATGAGCAAGTTTTATAACAATCGAAAAGAAAGGCTGAACAGAATACAACTTCTGATTGTAAATGAGAAGAGGTCTCTCATGATATATTGAAGTGAAAACACTAGCAACTGTTTCATAAAAAACTCACCTTAAAAAAAATAATTAGGATATACTAAGACACAGAAACAAGGTAGCTTTGAAATAGAGAAGATGTATGTGTCAGGTAACGCAAGTTAAAATAAAGGACTCATAAGCCAGTCTTTCTCCTATCCAATGTTTCTTTGTGTCATGGGTAGTTCATTCTGACTTCTTCAATATCAAGAAACTTTGAGTCACTGTTGGGTTGGAAGTAACTTCACACAACTCTCACTAGGGTCCAGGAGAAATCTTTAAAATACTCTAAAGATCTGAGTAATGAAAGTCTATGTGCTCCATTCAAGTCATCTGCATAGCTCTCTGTGAATTTCTGTGCATTAGGAGCATGAACTAACTTAGTAATGAGCTAAAATAACCACCATTCAGAAAGAAAATATACCCTGATTATGCTGAAGCCTGTCCTTACTCTTTGTTACATTCACAGTTGCCACGTTCAGTCTTTCAACAGAAACGCATCAGTGGGGCATTTTGGTTTCTGGACATTTTACAGTTTCACTGAATGCTGTGTCTTCTTGCAGACTGCTCTTACTTCTCACAGTATAAACATTTCCCTAACTGAACATGCTCAGGTACCTTCAGGGAAAATCTCATCCTCCTGCATTATGATTCTTATAATACAGTGCATTGCTGCTATGACAAAACAAACTCAGATATACAGTAAAACAAACTCAGTTCCTACAGTAAGCTACTCACAAACAAAACAGATAATGTTTCTCATAAAATGCTGGAGCATGCTTAACACATGTCAGCATCCCTGATACAATATAAATCACAACAGCCATAACCACTCTTCTTCTGAAAATGTAGCTGAAGAAATGCAAAGTATTCTTTTAATATTGAATCTGACCATTAGACTATATTCTTCAGTAGTGAGTAGGGAACTTACAGTCTAAGTCCCTGCAAACTAAGGATGACAAGGGGACTTGTGATATCAGCTGTTAAGGTATCAGAACTCTATTATAGAGAAGTTAGCATCATAGAAGGGATTATGTTTGATTTGAACTGATCAGTCAATTTTGAAACATTAAGGGATCAAATCTCTAAAAGGAGAACATGACACGAAACAGAAAACTCTGTAAAAGATCACAGAAATTGACCTGTGATGAAGCACTTGAAATTTCCCAAGCAGAGGTCATCAGGTCCAGAGAGAATCTAATGAAAAAGAAAAAATAATCTGACACAGAGAACAGGACTGAGAATAGAGAGCTGAGGGATAAAGGCAAGGAAACTAAAAATCCTTCAGATCACATATAAAAAGCGTTGCACATTATGTTAGTAAGTAGATTATCTGTAATACATAGAAAAAGCCATGAGAATGTAATTAATTAAATATTATTTATTGTAAGAAGCTCCAAAAAGCAACATAATGTGATGATATTCTTTCTAGTCATCTTATAAAGGGAAGTTAAACTTGGATGATTCTTAGATAGCTTCCACATCCTTTAGTCTCATATGGTTCCAGCACACAGTACAAGGAGCTAGTCTGCAGCCACCTCCTTACCCTATCTTGAATAGATTACTGCTCACAGAAAGCTGTTTAAAATGGTATTTTAATTAAAATACCATAATGAAATTTATGGTATTTCAGTCTTGTTTACCTGAAGGTAGAATATCAAAAGCCATGTCCCTAAACCAATCATGATCAATAGTAACCTCAGAGTGTCTTTATGGGCAGATGTGCTGTTTTTTTTTTTTTTTTCTGTATCCTATTTCATCGCATAGGAATTATTTTGGCATTTATCTATCACTTACGTTAACTGTGTGCCCAGCCCATCACAGCTGGCATTCACTATTACCACCTAGATGGATATGTAGTCAAAAGATCTTAAGAACTGCCCAACTTGCCATCTCACATAGAGAACAGCACAACAGAATGTATATAAAGTTTATAAAGATTAATTATTTGTTGGAGAAGGCATTAATATAGTACCTTAATAAAAACAAATTGAGCAAAAGAAATAAATTTGAACTCCTGTTCACAGAAATGTATTGTCAGAAATACTGAAAACCCACAGATTAGTGAAGGTAAATAGGCAAGTCTTGGGGACTGCAGTGATGTGCTTTTCTCCTAGCTAAAGAAATCTAGCTCCTTCTGAAAAGAATCTGAGCATATTACCATGTAAAATTTCACATTGATGAAAGGGTGGGTTTAAGAAAATGGAAACAAAGAGTCCAATCCTGAGACCATAGAGGCAACACAAAGGCAACTTTATCTGATGGTTTCAAGCAGCAGATTCTTCCTCAAAAATGACCAAACATTTGTACATTCAGAAAAACTGAATGTGTATGTGTTTATAAAAATATTTTTTAAAAAAGGTGCTATTATCTTATGAAAAAGATCACAAATATTTGTTATCAAAGGGATAGGTCAAAAACTTAGCTCCGTTCCCGAAAATGTGCCATTATGCCCTGTTTTGAAATGAAAATGTGGAAAAATGGTAATTTTTGCAGCTCCTGTATATAGCATAACCTACTAATATAAAGACATGAACTGAAGAAAATCTCTGGCCAGCTCCTTACTCGAGAATAATTAGTAAAGCACTTGTTTTGCATAATTTAAAATAAGTGGTGTCATTTGCATTAATTTAGAGTACAGAAAGCATAATTAAACTTACTTAGCATATATAAAGTATGCTGTATTCCTTCAAAATCATTAAATCGTGGAATGGTTTGGGCTGGAAGGGATCTTAAAGATCATTTAGTTTAAACACCCCTGCCATGGGCAGGGACATCTTCCTCTAGACCTGGCTGCTCAGAACCCAATCCAATCTGGCCATGAACAACTCAAGGAATTGCACATCCAACAGCTTCTCTGGTTTGCAGTACCTCTCCACTCTCATGGTAACAAATTTCTTCCCAGTATCTAATCTGAGCCTAATTTCAGTTTGAATCATTCCCCCTTTTCTTGAAACTACACACTCTTGTAAAAATTCCCTCGCCGTCTTTCTTGTAGGATCATTTAAGGTACTGGAAAGCCACAAATAGGTAATTCCAAAGCCTTCTCTTTTCCAGGCTGAACAGACCTTTTACTCTAAGCCTTTCCTCTTAGGAGAGGTGCTCTATCCATCTAATCCTATATCCTTCAGTAAATTGTTATTCTGTAAGACATGGAAGAAAAGGAAGAAGGTTTAAGGATCTTTGTCAAGTCTCTTGTGAATCAATATTGTTCTGTTTCTTGTATTATTTATCCACCCTTTAATTGGTTTCAACTCCCTCGACAGCAAGGTCCTGTGATAAACTGTGTAAAATATCTGGGTTATATCTTTACTCTCCACCACCCCCTTTCTGTCATTAATAGTTTTGAAGATTTATAGGTAGAATATCTGTCAGAAGGCAGTCAATGTTTGAGCTCCCGCATTAGTCAAAATTTGCATTTTTCCATTGTGAGGCTGACACTGTATTGCTTTTAAAAACACTAAAAAAAGGTAACTACTTATATAAATGAAGTGATGCAGTGTAATGCTTCTGCAAACTACTTAACAGCTGGAAGCCTCATTTTTGAACTGCTGTTACTAAAGAGAGATGTCTTATTTACTGTTACTATTTTTTCATCAAAAAAAAAAAGGTTTAGATCTCTCTACATTTACTTGACATGCCCCAAAGTTTTTAAATAAAAATATAAAAATATTTAATCATGTTGCCTGGCTTTTAGGAGTTGTAACGTCTAAAATATGGGGAAAAAAAAAAGAAAAAAGACTTGTGTTATTTTTACATCATGCTCAAGCATAGATTACTCTGTAAGTAGCCTTATCCTGTTGAATTACATCATGTCATGTTGCTTTTACTTGATTTACCCCATCTTTAGCTTCTCCAGTGTTGGCATTTTTTGTTAGTATGCATAGCAGTTCTTAAAATTCTGTGCCAAAATTCTAGTCGAAGATGCAAATGAACTGTATGTCTGCCATTACATTTTCCTCTAGGGTACCTTTGAATGAAACAAGCCAAAAATATCTTGTTCATTTTTGCTAGGAAAAAAATGAAACCAAAAGGAAGAGTTTATATGTGCATTTCCATTGCTTAAAGAAAGAAAATGGAAGATATGGAGTCCAAAACTTGTTTTTGTGTATACACCTTGGGGAAATACCTTTCAAACTCTATAAAATGCCTCCTTTAGTTATTTCGCAATGCAGGGTTTGTTTTGATCTAACGCATGCAATACTTACCATGATACATGCCATCCTTACTGTAATGATGTTAAATTTTGTTGGAATTTCTAATCAGTCTTTGATATATTATCTCCTAATAATTCTTCTCTAGGGTTATGGAGTTATGGCAGAGTAATATCTGCCATTTTTTGACAAAACATGTAGTTGGAAATACTGAGTTTATTTCTTTAGTGTATAATATTCCCAAAAATAAAACTAAAACAAGAAATACACTCATTTTTTTTATTATTACTGAACATTCTGCCAACAGGCTCTAATACCCAATAGTATATCTAGTTCTGTATGTCCATATTTATTCTCTAATGTATACCACACTCACTTATTGTACTGGACAGTCAGTTGCTCCCCCTGTTTGTCCAAGACTGCATACAGGCTGACATAAAAAGGGTACTGCAGGACAGTGAGTCTGGTGAGATGTTAGAAGAGTAAGAGATCCAGAAGACTCGGGAAAAGGAGGTAAAAACTATTAATTTTGAAAAATAGACCCTTTTTGAAATACAAGAAAATAAAGAATCTGTTTAACAAGAGGATGAAGCCATATCATCTAAGGACAAAGTGCTATAATGTGACAGATACAGTACAATAAAGGCCAAACAAGATATTTATCATAGACTTTTTCTGCATCAAGTCCTAACTCAATCTTTCAGTACAAACTGGGCAAGAAATCTGTAAGACAAACAGCACCAGAGGTAATTGTAAATTGTCCAGGCTCTTGATGGAGGAACAGAAAGCTCCAGTACATTTCACTCAGGAAAAACAAAAAAACAAAAAATGCATAAAATTTTCGGCGAGCATTGTATGTCATTATTTATCTTCATTAAGAGCAGCCAGGTGTAGAAAGTTATGTGGGGACATATATCCTCTGAGGAGCCCTGGCTGGCAACGAATATGTGATGGGAGGTTGTAGACTAATTAACCTCTATTGTTCATTGTACACAGGAAGAAAATCATATTCATACAGAAGACCTTAAAAAGATAAAGCAGCTGGAAAAAGAGCATTTGAATGACGAGCTTCTAAGTTATCAGTGTATCACAGGGCTTCAGAGCATTTAGATAGACCTAAAAAGGCTTTTGAATGCAGATATTGGTTCCCTTTGCCCACACTCCAGCTTGACCTGAACTCCCAGCAGAACAGAATAACTGCTGTGTTATCACAATACATAATGCAAGCTACTGTACTTGTCTCCCTTCAGGGATTACTAGATTCATGTATGATAACACACCAAGGAGAGATATGCAGCTCTCCATCCAGCAAGAGCAAGGCAGAATAGGCTTTATTTGCCTTTCAAAAAACCACCTAAATACACACAACAGATTAAAAAAAAAATGATAAATCCCAAAAATTTCTGAAGGGATCTGAGCATTGTTTGAAATTTCCAGGTTAAATGATCCATACAGACTTTTTACCATGGTAATCTACCGTTAAGTTTTGGCAATTACAGATCACTGCTTTCATACAAAGTTCAAGCCTGATATCAAATATCTCAGCTCATTTGCTTTAAAATGAGCTGGATACATTAATAAGGATTTGCTAGGTGGTTTTAGGACTTCCTCATAGGGTTTTAAAACTGTATTTGCCTCTATTTCTCATCATTATTATGAATACTACTATCAGCAGAGCATTCTTTATCTTCTCAGTGTTTTAGAATATAGTTAAAAAGTTCTGTATATTTTTTCTGATAATCTATCAGGTATTTTCAAGGTTAAGAATGCTGGATTGTAGGTTTCAGTGTTAACTATTTGGATTGCTCTTACTTCTTCCTTGATATCGTTGGCAGGTTATAACAGGGAAAGGACGACATCATCATCATCATCATCATC
>WBNO01027810.1:17708-36684 GCA_013400575.1 Peucedramus taeniatus | reverse complement strand
GTTTCTGCCTCCAAACGCTACTTTGCGTGGAAGAAGGAGAAGGGAAAAAGTTGGGAGCGGATGGCTGTAGTTTCTTCTCTGGGATCCTCATTCATTCCTCGCTGAACCTCCTGTTGCATAAATGATGCTCCGGGAGCGAGGCTTTGCCTTTTTTTTTCGCCTCCGGATTTGGGTTTAAGAGTGGATGTTCCCGGGTTTGGCTCGTCTCNATACAATATCGCTTTTTTTTTTTTTTTTTTCTCTTGTTGTTGTGTTTTTGGGTGGTTTTTTTTTTTGCTGCCCCTCCATCTTTTTTTCCCTCCCTTCTTCTTCTCAACCACCCACTCCCCGACCCCCCTTGAAAAAGCAAAATCCGACTGTGTTTCCTGCAAGGCTCGGGATTTCTGATTGCGGTTATTTCCATGTTTCTAGGTTTGTGTGATTTTGCTAAAATGCATCACCAACAGCGAATGGCTGCCTTAGGGACGGACAAAGAACTGAGTGATTTACTGGATTTCAGTGCGGTAAGAAACAACGGTGGAAATTAGCAACAGCTGTAAAAAAAAAAAAAATTCTAGCTGCTCTGTTAACCAAAAAAAAAAATCCAGCCAAAAAAAAAAAAAAAACAACCCTAAAGCAACAAAACCAACCCCAAACTGTGCTCTAAGTACATTGGGCAATTTTTAATCAGCAGCTAGAAGCATGGTAAATATTTTTTTCGCTTAAAAAAAAAATCCAAACTGAGTATTTTTAGTCTTTCTGATTGTGTGTGATGGGAGATGCAGGCGCGTTCGCAGCTTGGTTTCATGCCTCGGACGGCTCAAATCATTCCTGCCAAAAGAAACGCCCCGAAAACTGACCATTTCTCATCATTCCATCATACCGATATTGCACTTTTATTGTGCTTTCGATTTTCGAGCCTCGTTGGCACACGAACTAATTAATTGCTAATGACTCGCTGATATTCTCCTTTCGGTTCTTCCCTTGTTTCGATTTTGGCACACGGAAAGTGCAAAGAAATCCACGACTGTCTCAGTTTAAAGTTTTCCCTGTAATCTCCTATGGCTTCTGCTGGCATTAAAACTGCTCCAACCTTCTCCTCCCCGCCCTAGGCAGGATTTGGGAGTGATTTTCCAAGGAAAGAGGGATTTTTGTCCCCCTGGGCTGGTTTGGAGGCCGAACGTTGCGCCGGACGCGTGCACTTGTCTAGTTTTGTCAGGCTCCCCCTCCCCCTCCAGCCCCTTCCTTCCTCTCCCCATCCCCTCCCTTCCCCCCAATATGTCAGGAATATCTCTCTATCCACTTAGTTATTTATTTTGGGGAAGAGCTTTTGCTGGGAGAGGCAGGTCTGCTCCTAAAGCCCAGCAAGCCCCCCCCTTTCCCCTGTGTGCTCCAGGCTGGTGCTGCTGCTCCAGCCTCGGCTTCTGAGGGATGGCTTGGGGAAGTTTGGCCAGGAATCGTAGCCTGCGGCAGCTTCGCAGCCCCCTCTCTGCTTGTTGGTGCACTTTTCCCATTTGTTCCTTGGCTTTTTGCAGGCTCTGACTCAGGGAAGGTGCGTATTATCCACTAGACACGTCGGAGAAGGGAGAAACCAATTAGGGTCGAAATAAATGCTGGGAAGAGAGAGAGGAGTGCGAGAGGGAGGGAGAGGGGGCGAGGAGCGAGCCTGGCTTCCAATTGCTCGGTGGGAGAGACGGAATGAGAATTTAGGGCAGGTGGCACTTTTGCATTATTATTATTTGGGTTCCCACATGCCAGGCAAATCCTGGAGCGGGATGGAAATGGACGTTGCTACGTTGATGACCAAGGTTGCGACCCATCCCAACTTTTTCCGCCTTTGTCGGCGGGGAGAGGGGAGCCAGCCCCGTTTCCCAGCCCGGAGAACGCTGCTGGGCACCGGCGTGGCTCAAAGGCTCCTTCGGCGAGGGCAGATTGTTTGGGAAGCTAATGAGCCTGAGAAAAGCGGGATGCTGGTGCCGAGGGGCGCTGGGGGCTGGAAGGAATCTGGACGCCTTTGCAGGGTTGTGGGGGCTGACAGAGAAACTCCTAAGGAATGTGCAAGGAACTTTGGACCGCCAGCGGACTCGGGAATTGCTCGTTTTGCACTAGTAATGCCTCTTTGTTTTTTTTTTTAGATGTTTTCACCTCCTGTGAGCAGCGGGAAAAATGGACCAACTTCCTTGGCAAGTGGACATTTTACTGGCTCAAGTATGTACCGTTTTTTGTTCCATCCTTAGCGAAAACGTTGGGATTTATTTATCCATAGGCATTACCTTTGTTGTGGTGCTTTAATCTCTTGTGGGGAGCAGATTCGTTCGGATTGCAGCGGAATTATTCCTAAGCGCTGGTTATTCTTATTCTGATTTTTATTATTATTGTTATTATTGTTATTTCCGCAAGCCTGGGAGGTTTTTAGAGCGTTGCCACGCATTTCTGATTTTTTAAAAAACCCCTGGACTTCTCTTCTGTTTAATCATTGCTTAAAATTGTTCTAGTTTTACAGTAGATTTATCTTTTTCTTTGAGTGATTTGAGCCCTGGAGAATTTTTTATTTCCAATTCCAAAGCCTCTCTTTGTCTGTCGGGGACGATAGTCCAAACCTCTTGTGTGCAAATTAATTTTGTGCATTAGAATTGAAGCAGAATCGAAGGCTGTTGCAGTTAAATAAATAAAACAAGTATCCGAGAATAAACAGCAGGAAAAAAAAAGTCTTTAGGATTAGAGAGGGCTGTTTGCTGATGGAATATTTTTTGGGAATGCAAATATTCAAGTGACTTCCTCTTGCTGCTTGTAGCCAGGGCATTTTGCTTTTAAACATCAGAGTGTTTCGGAAGACTTTCCTGAAATTTGGGTGGATGATTTGCTCCTTTGGCTGTGGCAGGGCTGATGGGCATCTCCCGCGTTCCCTAAAAACAGGAGTGGGATGACAAAAGCGGTCTCGGGGCTCTCTGCAGCAGACCATGTGTGGACAATAATTGTCTGGCAAGTCAAGTTTCTAGAGAGGCTTTTATGTGCCTGACAAATGAGAGCTCCCAAAGATCCCTATTGCACATTTCCTTGCTTTCCCGTGCCTCCATGTACAGGTGGGGAGTCGCGGTGCTTTCAATTCCCACACAATTCCAAATGCCAGCACATCGTACCCGGCTCCTGCTCCGTGTGGGGAATCTGGGCAAGGCTTCCCTGGAAATCCACAGAGAAACCCCTCCTTGCTGAGAGTTTCATACCTGATATTTGCAGATTTTCTCCGCTTCGAGACACCTCTCGTGTTTATTGAGTATTTTATTAAATGCACTGGGACATCATTTAGCTTTTTATTTCCAGAGTGGGATTTCTGCTTGGAAGTTTGCTCTGGTTTCTTTCAGCTCAGTCTCCACCTAAACACTCATTTTGTGCCTTTTATTCTATTTAGACTTTCAAAATAACAACCTGGGTTTGCTTTATCTTCACCAACTTGCTTCTATTGTGAGATAGCAACTTGGAGAATTTTGCTGTTGGACTGGGATAACTTTCCAAACATAAGCTCTAGGTTTGAATCCCAGTTTTTATCCTTTCCTGACATAATTTTTGAAGTGATGAGGCCGGATCTAGAATCTCCACTCTATTTGTTTTCACTGGAGAGGAGCGCGGAGTGGTTGTGCCAGACAAATCAATTTGTCATGCTCAGAGCCCAGTCCATGCAGCAACCACCACTTGGGCTGACAGCAAATGACTCCAGAGTTATATTTAATAATTCCTCCTAAACCTCATCTCCAGAGTCATTTGGATCAGGAGGACAAATGGGAGCGGGGAGTGATTAAATTGCGTTTTGTTGTCCCGCGAGCCGAAAGAATCGGAGGAATTTTGACGCATCCTCACCTAGGCAGGAGGATGGAGGAAGTTAGGGATAAGGAGATAAGGACCACTTAAAACAACACCTGAACTCTGCCACGGACAGAATTCCAAGAGAATTCCCTGGCTCAGCCGTGCCCGGTGCTGGAGGACGAAGGCACAGCCCGGTGGAGCAGCGGGCGCCGTGCCTTGGCGGTTGTGCGCACAATGGCAGAGAAGGGTTCTCTGGAAGGGAAAATCGAGGCAATATTCCACTTGCAATATCTATTGCTTGGAATTTTGCAGGTCGAAAAGTTGGGGGTTCATTCCCCCCGCTGCTCCCATGCAGAGGGAGGAGGATGTGCGGCCTGAGGATGGAGTTGGTGGCTATTGTTTGCCCGGGCAGGGATGTAAGGAAATTCCCCAGGGCTTGAGAAATTGGGATTGCATCTGGGAATACCTGGATGCTGCTCCAAGAGATGCTTTCTGTGGCAGGATTAAAGGCACCTCCGTGAATAACAGCGGGCATGGTCTGTTATTCTAATTATGCAGATTGCTAACAGGGAATTGCAGTTTCCTGCTTTTCCTCCTGGAAGTTCTCCCTCTGAAGTTTGGGCTGACCTTTAAATATTCCTCTTGAAAAACAGATTTGCTGAGATTCTCAGCGTTAACCCCAAACTTCTCTTACAGAGGGGAGATTAGAATAAAAACCAGGCGCCTCAAAGTAATCCCAGGCAGGGAAGTGAAACTAAGTGGACTTTAGGAAGTGTGGGAATAATTCCTGCTTAAAGTCATCCCCGTGGCTTTTCCCTCAGCTAATCCGTGATGCCGTGTTGTGATTTGCGACGTGCGAGGGGAAAGAAAGTAAAGCCCCGTTCCCTTTGAATCTTGAATTCCACAAACATGGCTTCTCCCCATGTTCCAAAGCGGGGAGGGCTGCGAGGGAGAAAGGAATGTAACCTGAGCTCCAGCCGTGACATTCCCAGGGAGCATTTTTCACATGAAAGGCTTTTGTCAGCCCAGGAAAGGACCAGGAGTTTCTGTTTGATGTTCGCAGGTGTTCGGCACAGGGCACTGAACCAAGGCTGGAGCCTCTGACCTGCACTGGGAGAACTGGGGGAGACTGGAGGGATTGGGAAGCAAACTCCCCTGGAGTTGCCTCCAATTTAGATCGTATTTGGAAAGTGATTTAATAGCTGTTACTTCAATTGAACAATGCACATTCATCGGGCTGAAGTGGAGGGTTGCTTTTTTTATTTTTCCTGCTTTGTTTGCCCTTTTTTTAGGACGATTGCCAAAAAAAAATTCATTTTCTCACGTCTACTAAAATTTTGGGAGGAGTTTGCCATCGCTCCCATAGTAAATTTATCCGAAATTTATCCTCGTTTGAGTGTGAGGCACTATAAAATGAGGAGATGATTGCTGGGGATCGGATTTTGAAGCAGCTTTTCCCCCAAGAATTCCCTGGGTCTGTCACATTTGACATATTTCGGTTTTTTATCTGTTCATCAAAGCCCACATCTTCCTGATTCCGTTCAATTTCTGCTCCTTCTATTTAAAGGCTGGAATTTTACCTCCGTTTGGGAGCATCTGTTCTGGATTGCCCACTCTGTAGCTGTTTCAATAGCGTGTGGGTGGGAGCAGAATCAGAGAAAAACGGAATTTTTATCATTGCCCATTCCCGTGGCCCAGAAAAAAGGGAAAAATCTCCAATCTTTGCCTGACCAAATCAAGCAAAGTCCCTTTAAAGGATTTAAATCCTCGCTTTTCATTTTGCCATTAGTTTGATTAGGGCTTGGCCTGCATTAGAGTAACAAATTAATACATCTCTAACGAGGGAATCACAAATCCAGCGCAGTTTAAATTCCTTGGTTTTTTTATTTGGGACATTTGGTGAGGAAATTGTAACAAATATTGAGGGGTATTTTTAAGTACAGTCCAGTTTTGGAGCGTGGCCTGGTGGGAAAGCTGCAGGATTTTGTTATTATTGTTTGATGATCCAAAAAAAAACTGAATTAAATCGAGGCTTCCTTGGGAAGATGTTTTGGAGCTGCTCAGGTGAGGCACACCTGGGATGCTCTCAGTAGGAACAGGCAGGATTTGGGAAGCCAGGGATGTTTTTGGGGCTCGTGCAGAAATTCAGAAGAATAAAAAGAGAAGGGGAAAAAAAACCTCTAAGGGAGACAGTGGAGTAAAAAGCTGCTTTTAAAAAGGTCCACGGGCGGCTCCTGAGGGGAGCCCCCATTTTTCATGGATGTGCCAGAAAAGAGGGAGAAGGATGCTGGAGTTTGGGTGTTGCCACCTTCACCAGGCAGAATTCCAGGCTCGTTTTCCTCCTGGCTTTTCCCTGCTCCCCAAAAGAGTCTCCATCCCTATTTTCCACGGCTGATGTTTCGTAATTATGATTAAGGAGATGAGGAATGCTGTTACCTCCCATCCTCGCAGCGATGTTTACTCGGGATCCTCCTCCCCTCCCAGCCCTATCCCAGCCACTTCCGTGGGGGCAGCAGAAGAGGGATTTGGAAGTGGCCCGAGCCAGCCCTGAGCACTCTTGGAGAATTGCAGAGCAGCAATCCTGGATCTTACAGGAGCCAAAGCCTCGGGTCCCGCAGATGTTTCAGTCTGGGAGCCGCGGTAATTAAACAGATAAACCCAGCTCAGTGCATAACGAAGAGGGGGATTTTTAGGTGCTTTTTGCTGTGCTACCTCGTGCTCTGGAATATGTTTAATAATTCACAATTCCCTGCCGGAGCCACCGGGCCCGCGCGCAGCAAATGTCACCCGGTGTGGGGACGCTCTGCCTGCCCTTGCCAAGTTTAGCAGGAGCAGGAATGATGGCTCCCATTATTCCCTGCATCTCAGGGATCTGGGAACAAAGTGGAGCTGTTAAACCAGGCAACTTAGGCCTGGCTCTGAGTTCAGTGGGAGTATAAGGAGGAAAAAAAAAAAACATG
The DNA here is from genome assembly GCA_013400575.1 of Peucedramus taeniatus. Taxonomy (NCBI): domain Eukaryota; kingdom Metazoa; phylum Chordata; class Aves; order Passeriformes; family Fringillidae; genus Peucedramus; species Peucedramus taeniatus. The sequence goes on along the minus strand of WBNO01027810.1, from coordinate 29,944 downwards.
TGAGGTACAATTTGGCTTCTTCCCATTGGATTTGTACTCGTGCCACTCCCAAATTCAGGATTTTTGTCACAGGCAAAAGTGGCTCCTGCGGCCTGAATTCCCAAGGAACATGGAATAATCCTGGCAACACCAAATTTTCATATTTTGCCACTTCATTTTTTGCTACTGCAGAAATAAAGTGATTGAATTTTTTTTAGCTCCCCCCCCCCAATAATTTAAAGAGAATTTGGGCATTATTTGGATACTTTCCTTATAGGAAATTCCAAATTTTTCCTTATAGGAAGTCAAAGGATTTAGGCCCCTTCTTTGGGATCCCAGGAATTTTGTGAAGCTTGAAGGTTTTTTTGAGATCAGCGAATCTCTTGTAGCATTGTAATAATAACAATAATAACTTAAATAGCACAGGAACTAAACAATGCACATATAGAATGGAATTAAGGTATGGAAGTTTCTGCTGTTAATTGCTGAAATCTCTCTGGAATCTTGGAGCACTAAAAGCTGTCCTATAAACAGTTTTGCTTTGAGCTTCAAATGATTCCTTTAGCTTTTTTTTTTCCCTTCATCTGCTCTGATAAACAAAGTCATTTTGGAAGCTTTACAGCTCAAACATTTACTCCTCGTGGTAAACTTCTTGTAGCTGCAAAATTGGGGCTCTGCAAATCGCAGGAAAAAAGGAAGGGCCAGCTGATCTGTGATTTTCAGGGCTGACCCTGCTGGGATTTCAATCAGCCAACAACAGTTTTATAAGGAGTGGTTATGGCTTAAAGATTCCCAAAATATTCCCAGATCTCAGGGAGGAATAACCTGGGAATGTTTCATTGATGCAGCACAGAAAATGAATACACAAGTAACAAATAGGATGTGCCATCTGCCAGTGGCTACTCCGAGGAGTTCCCGCTGCATCTCGGCGGCCAGGAGGGATGGCAGCGCTTCGTGATTTCACCAACAATGATTTTATAAGAATTAAGTTCAAATTATTTCTCGGGAAAAGTCCTCGCCAAATTTCCTCCCGCCACTGATGCCGCCCCTCGTTCGGTGGCAACTGATTTTTGGTTGTCTGGGTGGTGTCCTGAGCCCAAAATTCACCCCTGTGTCCTTCAGAGGTTTCCAGCCTGAAAAATTCCTGCGCTGCTAAGGCTCACCTGCTAAATTTTCATCTCAGAGCTGTTTGCAGGGAAAACTTCCTGGCAAAGCAGAGAATTGGAACGCCCCAATTCTTAATTAATTTTCCTTTTTTTTTTTTTTAAAGACTGCTGTGGAATTTCTTTTCCTAGCAAAAGCCTGGAGAGAGGTTGGAGTGTTTATTCCTTCCTCCAAGGTAAATTCTAGGCAGCTGAGCCAGGTGAAAAAATGGCATCATTTGGGTGGATTTTGGGGTTCATTGTTGCTGTGAGAGCTTTGTGGCAGTCTCCACATCCTTCAGACTACTCCTGGTAGTAATGACAGCGGTAGCTGCGTCCCATTGTTGTCCGTGCTGGTGCGGATCCAGTTTGGAGCTGGGATCCGGCCGACGCTCTCAGCCCGGCCTGGCCTCTCGGGACGGGGCACGGCCGCGTCCCCTCCCGCGGGCACCGGGGTTGGCTCCGGCTGTGCCAGCTCCGTGGCACAGCCCTGACCCTGGCACGGAGCGGAGGAGCCCAGGCTCCCGGGAGAGGGGAAGCGGCTCCGGCTCGATGGCAGGTGCCGTGCAGGATGCAGGCGGCGTTCCTGGCACGATTCCCGGCCCTTCCTGCCCTGTGCCCGGCTTGCCAATGCAGGGCAGTGCCCTGCGTGTGCGTGGCACCATGGGTGGGAATGGACGGGCTCCTTCTTTGTCATGGCTGTGTGACACCCCGCTTTGTCATGGGTGTGTGTGTGTGTGGCGCGCTGCTTTGTCATGTGTCCCTATAGGCACCTGCTTTGTCACACGTGTGCGTCCCTTTGTCATGTGTGTGTGTGTCCTTAGTGACATGGATGTGTCCCTATAGGCACCTGCTTTGTCACACGTGTGCGTCCCTTTGTCATGTGTGTGTGTGTCCTTAGTGACATGGATCTGTCCCTATAGGCACCTGCTTTGTCACACGTGTGCGTCCCTTTGTCGTGTGTGTGCATGGTTCCCTCTTAGTCACGTGTGTGTTACCTGCTCCACCCTATATATGTGTGTATCCTCCATGTTATGTGTGTGTATCCTCCATCCTATATGTGTGTATCCTCCACCCTATGTGTGTGTGTATCCTCCATCCTATATGTGTGTTCTCCACCCTATATATGTGTGTATCCTCCATGTTAAGTGTGTGTGTATCCTCCATCCTATATATGTGTGTATCCTCCACCCTATATGTGTGTGTGTTTCCTCCATGTTATGTATGTATCCTCCACCCTATATATGTGTGTATCCTCCACCCTATAAATGTATGGATCCTCCACCCTATATATGTATGGATCCTCCACCCTGTATATGTATGGATCCCCCACCCTATATATGTATGGATCCCCCACCCTATATATGTATGGATCCTTCACCCTATATATGTATGGATCCCCCACCCTATATATGTATGGATCCCCCACCCTATATATGTATGGATCCCCCACCCTATATATGTCCACCCCATGATCCCGGTGAAGTGAATGCTACAAACCCAACGCGAAACCCATCAAGGACACAGAAATCAGAATTTCTACCGGGGTTCACAAATGGGAAAACACAGAAATCTCTGGGTTCGTTTTTAGGCATGGATGTAATCCCAAAGAAAATCCTGAAAATGTAATGTAATCCTAAAAAAATCCCTACGAGAACAGGGATTCGGTTCTTTTCGTGCTGTTGGATCGAAAAATCAGACTCGCTCCTGGAGCCGCTTTCCTGAAAATTTGGGATCGTGGGCTTGTGCTGTTCCTTTGCCTGTACATTTAAATGCGCTCGACCTATTTGATAAATAACCGCTCCCAAGCTTTGGTGATATTAAATCCAGCTAAATAAGATTCCCCATGGAATATCAAGGCTCTAATTGAATCTCAGGGGTTCTGGGCCCGTTCACAAACAGCCTTTGAGTTGTTTTTGTTCCTGACGTCAGCCCGAGGCTTGATTGAATTATGGCCTTGGACTGCGCGAGCACCTGCCGGGGCCACTGCGCCCGAGAGTCCGGCAGCATTTCCAGGACAAACCTCGGCGGGAAGTTTGTGGCTGGAATACAAACTTCCAGCCCGGGGGCAAAGCTGCCAAACCCAAATCAATCCCCTCAAGTCTCCTCTTCCAATTTTCCTGCTCCGACGCCGCTCCGACGCCGCTCCTCGGGCGCGGCCCCGCTCGAGGTGACCGCGGGATCGGACGGAGGAGAGGTTGAAATGTCTGGATCTGATGAAATGACACAGAACAGATTTGTTTCTTTGGGATTTTGGGAACAAAGACAGGCAGGGAAGAGGCTGGGATTCCGATGGCACGGGGCTGTTTGGGTGGATTTTTGCGAGCAGAGGCTTCCATAGGGCACGGCCAAATTTTCCCCGTTTTTAAGGGAGAAGTGACAGCGGGTATTTTAGGGGACGAGCAAGGATGAGGCTGCTGCTTTCCTAACATCAGAGATGGAAGCGGCCTGAGACCCTGAGACTACAGCAGCGTGTCCTGGCTTCATCCACAGCAGAATCCCAGTTCCTTGCCCTCCTGCTTTTCCTTGGATTGTGCACAAAATGATGTTTTAGGGCCCGAGCAGAGCCCGGACCGTTCTTTATTCAGAGTTGTCAGCAAGCGTCGCTTCACTTGGGTTTTCTGTCCCTAATCCCTTTGTTGGTTTTATAGTCTTTGGAAACATCCACTTACTTAGGAAATCCTGGGTCTTGTTGGATAAACAGAGGAAAATTCCCATTCCTAAAATTAGATCTTTTGTAAACAGCGCAAATTAGAGCATTAATTACTGAATGGACATCGGGCTTTTCCTTCTCCTACGGTCCTCGTTTCTATCCCATAAATTTTTTTGGTCATATTTCTATACCATCTATTTTTTGTTTCTATTCCATATCTTTTCCTTCATGGATTCATTTTTCCATGCTGGAATTTCTGCCTTATGTTAATTAGCGGCGGCGCCGCGCTGGCCATTGCAGGGAGCTTTGATCCTAAATTGGGGACAAAATTTAGGATGGCAAAAGCCCTTCATTATCTGAGCACTACGGGGCAAGATTCGGGTTTTTGGGGACAAAATTTAGGATGGGAAAAGCCCTTCATTATCTGAGCACTGCGGGGAAAGATTTGGGTTTTTGAGGGCAAATTTGGGACAAAATTTAGGATGGGAAAAGCCTTTTATTATCTGAGCACTGTGGGGCAAGATTCGGGTTTTTGGGGACAAAATTGGGACAAAATTTAGGATGGGAAAAGCCCTTCATTTATCTGACCACTGCAGGGCAAGATTCAGGTTTTTGAGGGCAAATCTGGAACAAAATTTAGGATGGGAAAAGCCTTTTATTATCTGAGCACTGCAGGGCAAATTTGGGTTTTTGGGGACAAAATTTGGGACAAAATTCAGGATGGGAAAAGCCCTTTATTATCTGAGCACTGCGGGGATAGATTCAGGTTTTTGGGGACAAAATTTAGGATGGGAAAAGCCCTTCATTTATCTGACCACTGCAGGGCAAGATTCAGGTTTTTGAGGGCAAATTGGGGACAAAATTTAGGATGGGAAAAGCCCTTCATTTATCTGACCACTGCAGGGCAAGATTCAGGTTTTTGAGGGCAAATTGGGGACAAAATTTAGGATGGGAAAAGCCCTTCATTTATCTGACCACTGCAGGGCAAGATTCAGGTTTTTGAGGGCAAATTGGGGACAAAATTTAGGATGGGAAAAGCCCTTCATTTATCTGACCACTGCAGGGCAAGATTCAGGTTTTTGAGGGCAAATTGGGGACAAAATTTAGGATGGGAAAAGCCCTTCATTTATCTGACCACTGCAGGGCAAGATTCAGGTTTTTGAGGGCAAATTGGGGACAAAATTTAGGATGGGAAAAGCCCTTCATTTATCTGACCACTGCAGGGCAAGATTCAGGTTTTTGAGGGCAAATTGGGGACAAAATTTAGGATGGGAAAAGCCCTTCATTTATCTGACCACTGCAGGGCAAGATTCAGGTTTTTGAGGGCAAATTGGGGACAAAATTTAGGATGGGAAAAGCCCTTCATTTATCTGACCACTGCAGGGCAAGATTCAGGTTTTTGAGGGCAAATTGGGGACAAAATTTAGGATGGGAAAAGCCCTTCATTTATCTGACCACTGCAGGGCAAGATTCAGGTTTTTGAGGGCAAATTGGGGACAAAATTTAGGATGGGAAAAGCCCTTCATTTATCTGACCACTGCAGGGCAAGATTCAGGTTTTTGAGGGCAAATTGGGGACAAAATTTAGGATGGGAAAAGCCCTTCATTTATCTGACCACTGCAGGGCAAGATTCAGGTTTTTGAGGGCAAATTGGGGACAAAATTTAGGATGGGAAAAGCCCTTCATTTATCTGACCACTGCAGGGCAAGATTCAGGTTTTTGAGGGCAAATTGGGGACAAAATTTAGGATGGGAAAAGCCTTTTATTATCTGAGCACTGTGGGGCAAGATTCGGGTTTTTGAGGGCAAATTGGGGACAAAATTTAGGATGGGAAAAGCCCTTTATTATCTGAGCATTGCGGGGCAAGATTTCGGTTTTTGGGGACAAAATTGGGACAAAATAGATTTTTTTTTTTGCAGCACAAAGCCCGAGTTGAAAGCTCTGCCATTTCTTTGTGAGTGTGGGATGAGGCACAGTTGAAACATATTCCAAAACCAAAAATACTCCCGTGTCCAGCCCATGGGCTTGCCTGGATGGGACTCAGGCAGCAGCTCCAGCCCCTTTAATTTCCTCCTTCTCTTGCTTGTTTAAGGTGCAGAAAAAAGTTCTTTTTTTAACATTTAGGAGGGGAGGAAGGAAGTGAAACCCCTGTAAGCCAAAACTGAGCAGATAAAGTCATTTTTATTTGCATTTTTCCGCTCCCGGAATCCCCCTCCCTGCAAGTGCTTGTAGCCATCAAACCACAGTATGTGACTAGAAGGGGAGGATGAGTTCTATGAAATATAGAATATATTGCAACTTTAAATCGAGATAAAATTGGTTTCTAACATCTTTTGAAGTGTAAAATAAATCCTGTGGCTCTCGGGCACAATTGTGATGTTGATAAACAGGCCAGGCCTTAATGGCGAGTTGTTCTTTCTTTAATCCAAAAGAGCAGGAGCTTAAATAGAAAGTGCAGGATTATAAAAGAAGCAGCTTTATTCCTTTTTTATTTTTCAGAAGAGAAAGTTGTTTCCTCTTATTCAGCTCGGCGCCGCAAAAATCAACCCGTGATGGTGTCCAGAGGGGTGGGATGGAGCCCTCACAGGGCTGTGTGTTCGCTGGAATCACTTTGGAATTTTATTAATAATATTTACAAAGATGTTTTGCTGCTTTAAGCCCCTTGCTGTCGGCACAGCCCTGGCTCGGGAGGGAACCGCCAGCAAACCGGGATAATCTGTCGAGCTCAGAATTTGCTCCGAATTCCATTGGAAAAGGGCAAAAATAAAAAGCTGAATAAGGGCAGGAGTGGATTGAAAGCTGCTAGCTGACAGTGAAGGCAGGGATTGGAGGCAGAGCATTGTTCCCACTCCTGGCCACCGTGCAGGGAAAGGAAGGGAAGGGAGGCCGGGCTGCTGGCTCGTGTCACAGATGGCACCCATCTCCCTACTGCGACTTGGATCAAACACGCGGTGCCTCCCTGGAGATAAGGCAGCTTTATCTCCCTTGAAGATAAGGGTTTAAGGTGCCTCTTTCAAGGGATCTGTCTTCATCCCGCTTGTACGGCCCGCTCGGGGAGCGCGGCCCTGCTTTGAGGTGGCCGGAGTTAAACGGGATCAATCCCGTGCCAAGCTGCTGAAATCCCCATTTTGTGGAAGTCAGTGTTTGGTTTTAGACCCTCAAACACTTGTGCTGTATCTTAAGAATCAGGAGCCCACCTGATACAGCCCCGCGGCGTTTTCCGTTCTTATTTCTGGATTTATTACATTTCTCCCGTTTATTAAAGACTGCCACTGTGCTTGGTGTTGTGCTTTTCCGAGGGTTAATTGGTTCCAGTTGCAGAGTTAATTGATTTCGCTTGGCTCCCAAGGAGGAGATGTGAAATGGAGGCCCTCCCGAGGGTGACACTTCCCGGGAGAGGCAAACACCTCCTCTCCCCTTCCTGCGAGGTACAATTCTCCTCTGCACCTGAAGACAGGGAGTTTTTGCCGCCTCACCGTTTCATCTCATCCTAGAAAATTCCTTCCGAGTGGCAGGGAGTCTCTGCTCTCCTCAACATCCCCAGCTTTGGATTTGCTTCCAAGGCAGTGACTAATAGCAACAGATTCCAACTCGTTATTCCGACACTTTTGACTCAGTCCCAAATTCGCCTTCCATCCACGAGCTATTTTGCTCTCCCAAAATCATTGTGACAACTTCTTTCTCCGGCTTGAAAAGGGATCTTTAGAGTTTCCTGAGAGGAATTTCAGGAAAAACTTCTCATTTTACTGGTGGTTCTGTATGGAAGCATCGAAAATTTGGGCAGCTCGCTGCCTAATCCTGGATTTAGGAATATTTTTTTGTCCGTCTCACTTGGAATTCTGACAAGTCTTTGTCATTAGAGGCAGCTAATTAATAAATAGGGGAAAGATAACGTGGGAAACGCTATCTGGGCACTGCAGCTTGGGAACCTTGACTTTCTTTTCCTAGACTCCTGGAATGGTCTGGGTTGGGAGGGACTTGACCACTCACCTCGTTCCAACCCTCCACCACAGGCAAGGAACCTTCCACTAGATTGTTTTCTGGGAATGAGATGTGCTCCAGCTCCATAGGTACTTGAGCAGTATCCTTCCCTTTTATCCATCAATGGAAAATTAACGCTCCCATTTCCCGGTCGCTTCGTTGGCTGAAGCCTCCTTCAAGCGCACATCCCATAATTGGCCTTATTCAGCTCCTCCTCGTGCTGCTGCTCGTGTTCCATTCACCTCCAGCACGGATTCGGGGAGAGGGGAAGGATGAATATGGATGAATGGATGAGTGCAAGGGCTGGGAGCCATTTCAGCTCTTCTCCCGTTCCGTTCGTCAGGCTCACATGGAAAACTGGCGAGCTCGGCCCCGTGGTTTGAATCACCAAGTGCACTCGAGGTGCTCTTCCCCACACAGGGAATTTTCCTGCTGATTTCCCTTTTTTCCTGGAAAGGGTCAAACCCAGGGAGGTTTGGAGTGCCCGTTCCTGGACGTGTCCAAGGAGTGCAGCACTCTGCTCTCCATGGTTGGACTCCATGATCCTGGGGGGCTTTTCCAACCTCAGTGATCTACCCAGGAATAAGTGAGCTAGGAAAAGAAGGGCTCTGCTTATTTATTTATTTAAGCTTTCCCACAAGAACCACTTTTTCTCCTATATTCCTCTTAGGATTCCACCGGGACCCAATATTTGCGGGGATTGAAAAGTTGGTTCCTTCCAGCATTTTGAAGTGATTTTAAAATGGTTTTCTCCATCAATTTGTAAGGATGTGGTAAACATTTTTCCCTTTCAAAAAAAAAATTCCCTGCCATCCTTCTCACCAGTGCATGTTCCTCATTTCCTTGGCCTACTGTTAAATATAAACATCTTTAAAAAAAACCAGGGATATATTCCCACACACCGCATTATCCCGATCCGGCGTAAGCATCTGTGGTTGTAAGTGCACTTCATTTCACCTAATTAAGTTATTTAGTCATTTACACATTAGCGATGTACTACAGCTTCCACTCTGACAGGAGCGGTGTAATTACACCCCGCTTCCCCCTGCCCCAAAGGGTGGAAAACGTGAGGGGTTGGAATGGCCAAATTCAGGCCCCCAATTATCTTCTCCCACTATGGAGAGAGTGAGGGTCCTCAAAGGCCAAGCACCGTTCCCTAATTGCTGGTGTTAATTTCCAAGGTTGGAATTCCTGATATTAATAAGGTTTGTGAAGGCACAACTTGTTTCAGTTTTGCTCCTGGATTTTGGTGGTTTCTTGATGGAAAATGATCTTCCAAAGGTTTGGTGTCCATCCATTGCTTCTTTCCACCATCAGAGCTCCTCCTCAGTGATGTTGGGTTCTTCGCTGTGAGGGTGGGCAGTGTCCAGGTTGGACCATGGGATAATGGGAGGTGTCCCTGCCCATGGCAGGGTGGCACTGGATGGGCTTTAAGATCTTTCCAACCCAAACCATTCCATGAGTCCCAAAGATGAATTCCACCATCTGTGCCAGAGGAAGGACCTCATGCATTCCTGCCACGCTGAATTCCACGCGTGTACAGCGCTAGGAATTGGCTGTGACTTCCCGAAATTCCGTGGATCCGTGCCAGGCTCGCGCTCGTGCAGCTCCGGTTCCTCTCCGCCGTCGTCGCGGCACCCATGTGCAAAGTCAGCGCTATTTAAAGCGCTCGGTTCGCAGTGGAAACACCTCTAACCTTCCAAAGTGGCAATGAGATGGCAACCTACTTCTGGAGCTTCCCAAGGTTTTTCCATGAGCGTGGCTTTGCTTCCATCAGGGAAGTTCTCCTGGGACTGAAATAGTGCAGACGTTGGATGTTGTCACTTTGCTTCAAAGAGACGCCGGCGATGACATCTTAGAGCATCGCGCGCCGTTCCGCTAGAGGCACGGATTTAAGGTGTTCCCTGCTCTCGTTCCTGTCCTTCTGGGAATTCAATGGAATCTTCATTCCAAGATCCTTGGAGTGAAGAGGGAAATTTCCTCCTTAAGCTGGAATTTCTAGATCTGTTAATTTGCTCTTTCCTTGGGATGTAACTCCAGAGCTGGGCAGGTCTGAGAGAGCTGGAGATGATCTTTGGAGTGCCAGGACAAAGGGAATGGCTTCCTTCTCCCAGAGGACAGAGAAGGAATTCCTGGCTGTGAGGGTGGTGAGGCTCTGGCACAGGGTGCTCAGAGACACCGTGGCCGCCCCTGAATCCCCGGAAGCGTCCAAGGCCAAGCTGGACGGGGCTTGGAGCAACCTGGGATAGTGGAAGGTGTCCCTGGGCTGGATCAAAACTAACTGTGGATGGATGTGGAAATAAGGAGCAGTTAGAAGGATAAAGCAGGTTCTTCTTTGAGATTTTGCTCTGGTTTAAACTCGTGCTGTTTAGTTAAACTCCAAACCTGAGGACCAACTTTCCCAGTTTCTCGTTATCCAAAGGGAAATATCCCCGATGGAAAACCAGAGAACCTAAGTAGATCTCTTTGGTCTCACAGGCAGCCCATTAATTTGCTCAAATTAAATATTATCTTTAAATATTGCAAGGTTAAATGTCCACTGATAATGGATTTAGACGGCCATTAAGGTCTAATTGCTCCCTAATGGAGTTGGCCAAAGACATTTATTTGATAGAACTTCTTGAAAAGGGACTAAAAGCACCAGGAGGGTTTTTTCCACTGCTCTTTTTTTCATATCCACGTAGGAGATTAAATTCCATTTTTATTTAATGCTGTGGGACCTGGTCTGGAGAATCACAGAATCCCAGAATCGCTGAGGTTGGAAAAGACCTCCAAGGTCACTAAGTCCAACCAGTGATTGTGAACCAGGAAGAGATTCCAGAGTAGCTGGAACAAAGTGGGAGATGATCCCAGCTGGTTCAGACCTTCCTCCACCCCACACTCCTGGAACCAGCGAGGGCTGGGAATTTTTGCTACAGGACAAGAGGGAACAGCCTGGAGCCGTGTCAGGATGGACATCAGGAGGAATTTCCCCATCCTGGGCTGCAGATCCCATTGCATGGAAGTTTCCTGCTGTTCACAGCAATCTTGCAGGACTTTTTTATGGCAGGAAGGAGATAAATATCCATCTTTTCTTGGATAGTGGCTCGTGTTTCAAGCCTGGAAGGACTTTAATCGAGAGGAGATGTTATCCTGTAAATGGGATGTTTTTCTTTTCCAGCGATGTTTAATGAGATCCTATCAAGGAAAAGACTTCCTTAAAAGAAAGGAAAATGCTGCTCTCCCTGTCACAGTTTTATATCAGCAATTAAAGCATCCCTGGGACACGGTCCTGCCTGGCTTTTGCCTTTTGTGTGCGATTCGTGTCACGGCAATAACAAGCCAGGCAGATTTTTGTTTCCTTTTCCCTGCTCTGAATCTCCCGAGAGCAAACGAGAAGCAGGGATTCAGAATGAAGTGAGAAGATGCATTTCAGAAAGATTTGGCCTTTATCTTCTTGCTTTTCCCTGAAGTCCAGCAGGTGAGAACAGGTCACCCACTGGACATGTCTTTTAATTCCTGATGCTTTCATTCCAAACCTTTGGAATTTCCACTCAGTTTGCGCAATCTGATTTTTTAAAGGATAAAATCCTGGCTTTGGTAGAAAGGTGCCGAAGATTTCCCGTTCCACGTTGTCTATTCAGAATGCGTGAGAGACACATTCGGGAAATTAATTCGCTATTAATTAATCCTTCCCCATTCTTGCCATATTTGATGGCTTTACCTTATCCACGGAACGCTATTTTTGTGCTTTATGATTGGCTTGATGAGGCAAGGAAGGAAAACAAAGCGGGCAAAAAAATCCAACAAAACCTCCGAAGAGGGATTTTTTTTTTTTCCGAGAGGAAATCAAGGAATGGGTTTGTTTGGGAGTGTTTTTACCTCAGGGGTCAGCTCTCCTTCCTTTGTGGATGATGGGGGTGGATTTGGGTCCAAACTCTGCTCCAGTCTCACGGAGCAGTGGGGCAAAGAGCAAATGGGAAATCCTTGTTTTGCACAAACCTGTTTTGTCTTTGTGCCTTTTGCTCCCAAAGTTTGGCAGTCCAGAAATTGAGAGTAGGAAGCAAAATCTTCTTGTTTTTCCATCTTTGCCCAAGACGGGTCATCGCGTTCGATTCCCTTTTTTAACCTTTTCCCGGGGATCCACGGTGGTTCTTTTTTGAGAGATTCGATTGAGGCAAAGTTTCCTGAGAAAACAAGTTGGATCCCAAGAAAACAGAAAAATCGGTGCCAGGGTGGGCTGGGTTTGAACTCCAAGCTCCTCGTGAGGGAGCAGAGGCGAAACAAAGAGGAGAATCCTTCCCCAGGAGCTTCAAATGGGAATGGAAAGGAGGCAGAACAGATGGACGGACAGATTGGGGAGCCCGGGAAAACAAAGAGGAGCAGGAATTGTCGGGCAGGAATCGCCGCGCTCCGCTCGTCCCGGCTCACCCCAACCGGGACTGGCACCAACCCTGGCACAGCTCAGCCCGAGAGGGGCTGGAACACGGGCACAGCTCAGC
>WBNO01027810.1:0-17069 GCA_013400575.1 Peucedramus taeniatus | reverse complement strand
CTATGGAACACGGGCACAGCTCAGCTCAAGTGGGGCTGGCACCAACCATGGCACAGCTCAGCCCAACTGGGATTATGGAACACGGGCACAGCTCAGCCCAAGCGGGACTGGCACCAACCCTGGCACAGCTCAGCCCAATGGGGGCTATGGAACACGGGCACAGCTCAGCCCAACCGGGACTGGCATCAACCCTGGCACAGCTCAGCCCAACTGGGGCTGGAACACGGGCACAGCTCAGCCCAACCAGGATGGCACCAACCATGGCACAGCTCAATCCTGAATCTGCCATCGCCACTTCCTTCGGAAGGCTGGATATGTTCCTGTGGCTCCTCTCCGCAGGGACAATGGAGAAAATGAGCTGCAATGATGCTGGAATGCTGAATAGCCCGGGATTCTCCGGATAAAACCACTCCAAAGGCTCCAACACTTCTCCTTTTCCACACATTTCCCGCCCGGGCGCTGGAGAAAAGGATTTCTTTGCTGGGAAGAAAACGAGAAATGTTTTGGTCACCGGGAGCAGCAGCTGTGCTGGGGGGATTGGAGCAAACTGAATCCTTTATGGACAGGCCTGGCTTCCCTGGGAATGTTCTCAGATGGCCAAAGTTGTGCAGGTCACCCACACTTCCTAAGATTCCCTTCTTTGGACTCCTGTTTGTGTCAGGAGCCGTGGAATGGTTTGGGATGGGAGGGATTTTGTGATCAATCCCTGTCAAGAACAAGGACATCTTCCAGCTTGCTCCAAGCTCCATCCAAGCTGGCCTTGGACCCTTTTGCTGTTCCTTTTCCTTGACTTTTTCCCTCCTCCTTCTCCACTTTGATGGAAACTCTCCCTGGGAGTTGTTTCTCACCATCTTTGTGAGCACGAAGCGTTAGAATGGTGTAAAGTCTATTTTTGACAGGAAGGCTGGAAATGTAAACCCGGGGCCGATCCGCTGGAGGGAATGATCAAGGCAGGATTGTTCAATCCTGGGAAATTGCTAATTTATTGATTTTCTCACCTAATTTTGATTTCTGGTGCCACCCTGCTCCAAAGCCGAGCTGATTTGTATCTCACAGGAACTGGAGACTTTGCATTTAGAACTTGCCAACAAAATCAAATCCATCCCCCCTGTTTTCCTTTGGGATTGAGAAAGGGCTCCTCAAGGGTTCAACTTCCAGCTGTACTTTGGGAAGGGCATGGATCTCCCCAGGTTTTATTTTAGGGGAAGTGATTCGGTAGAATGGGGTGGGGATGGATCTTGTCCACCTGATTCCTTTGGGATTGAGAAAGGGCTTCTCAAGGGTTCAACTTCCAGCCATACTTTGGAAAGGGCACGGATCTCCCCAGGGTTTATTTTAGGGGAAGTGGTTCTGTAGAACGGGGTGGGGATGGATCTTGTCCACCTGATTCCTTTGGAATTGAGAAAGGGCTTCTCAAGGGTTCAACTTCCATCTGTACTTTGGGAATAACACAATCCAGGATCTCCCCAGGGTTTTATTTTAGGGGAAGTGGTTCCCTAGAACGGGTGGGGGTTGGACCTTTTCCACCTGTTTCCTTGGAAATGGGGAAAGGGCTTCTCAAGGGTTCAACTTCCATACTTTGGTAAGAACAGGAGCCAGGACCTCCCCAGGTTTTATTTTAAGGAAAGTGATTCCCTAGAATGGGATTGGGATGGATCTTGTCCACCTGATTCCCTTGGAATTGCTCCCAGGCACAAACACTGGGAAGCAACATCTGTTCCTGGGCATTCTGGAGCCAGGCTGGAAAACCTGGAGAAGGGAGAGATCCAGGGAGAGCTCACAGGGACTGGGGACAGCACCCAGGGAATGGCTCCCATTGCCAGAGGGGATATTGGGATGAAATTCCTGGCACAGGGTGCCCCTGGAATGCCAAGATGACATTCCCTCAGTCCTTCCCGTGGATGCCTCAGGATGAGGTCAGGCGAGGTGACACCGCTGCTGGGTCAGGGAGGTCACGCTCAACTCGCAGGTGACACAGAGGATCCACAGTCCTTGGCACGGGCAGCCTTGTCTTGGAGCCGGCTCCCTTTCCATTCCAATCCTGCTTTTCCTCCTGCGGGAACGTCAGACTCCTTGGAGACGTTCCAAACTTCAACAGATGTGAAGAAGAGCCTGGCTTAGGAACGTGGTTTAGTTTTTTTCCCCTCTTTTTCTTTTTTGGGAACAGCCACCTAAGTGCACCTTGCTGTCTGTGTGAGAGAGCTGATTTCATCAAGGCTTTTCGTGCTGGGCTGGCTCCATCCTGCTCCAGGATCCGGCTCGAAGAGCTGCATTTCCGCAGCCACTGGGGCCTGGAATTGCAGACAGGGATCTGCAAATTTTGGCAAGCACACAGCTCGTTTGTTGTGGATGCGTTGGGTGGTGTCTGGAACGTCCTGGAATAGTGGGAGGTGCCCTGGATGGGCTTTAAGGTCCCTTTAACCTAAAGCAGCTCAGCATTCTGCCATCGTTGGGAATCCACTCTGGAAATCCTGTTAAACACTGATCTTCCCCTTTAAATCCCTCTCAGAGGTTTGGCTTTAAACCTGAAACGCAGGGAAAAAACAACGAATGAAATCAGTGGCAAAAGTGACCGAACTCGGCTCGCTCGTGTTTGATTCATTTCTGAAACAAGCTGGAGACTTGTGAATTTTCCCAAAGTGCCATGGCAACATTCAGCTCTGTTTTGCAGCTTAGGAAATGTATTTTTGGAACTCCTGACTCACCCCCTCGAATATTTTCTGCTGGACTAGGAGAACTCGTTTCCTTTTGCTTTCGTGCCACGATTCAGCAGGAAAAGAGGAGCGGTTCCCTCCTGCTTTGCATCATGTGCTGCCTGTGGGGATGGAGCTGCGGTCTCTGAGTCCAGGATGGGCTGGAGATTGAGTAGCCAAGGCTGGAGATTGAGTAGCCAAGGCTGGAGATTGAGTAGCCAAGGGTGCAATAAGTACAAGCACCTTGTACATAGGACAGAACGTGGTGCCAGCTTTCCTGGCACTCTTAGGCAAAGGTTTGCTCAGAAGGGATTTGAGGGGTCACCTCATGCCAAGGGACACCTTCCACTAGCCCAGGTTGTTCCAGTGTGACCACAAAAGTGCTCCGAGGGCTGGAGCTCCTCTGCTCTGGGAGATCTGGGAGATCCACACCGAGGAAATGCAGCAGCAGGGAGAATTCTTACTCAAAACTGGCCTGCTGCATTTGTGTCTGCTACATCTAAATTCTGACCACAATTCAAATTCCTTTTCTCCCCAGTGCTCCTGGTAAATGCAGGAGCATTTAAAATAAAGTCAGGAGTACCTCAGTAGTAAACACTGAGTACTGAGTACTTCAACTGCCTTTTTTCCTCACTTATTTTCCCTGCAAAGTCTTTCCTCTTTGTCAAAAATCAAGGGAAAAAAAACGTCTTGGGGAAGGCTGAATTTTGATTCACGAGGAGACACCGAGCACAGCCAAGAGCATTTTATAGCTGCTTCCACTTTAATTTGGGAAGCAGCCTATTTAAATATGCTAATGATATGCACAGCCATTGGAACAGAATCCAGGCTATAAACTTCCCACTGAGAGCAGGAAAGCTGTGCCTGTGTTTGCCAACTCCTTTATTAGGAGTTTGCTAGCAAATCCTCCTGGCCAAAGGTCACAGGAAAAGGAGCTCAGGGTTATTTCCCACATTCCGAGTTTTTGCTGGATTCGCATTCCCTGGATTTGAGGAATTGCACAATTGTTTGGGTTGGAAGGGATTTTAAGGATCATCACTTCCACTTCCACTATCCCAGGTTGCTCCAAACTCCACCCAACCCGACCTTGGACACTGCCAGGGGTGGGGCAACCTGAGCTGCTCCAGACAGGCAAGCTTGGGCTGAGCTTAAACCTGAGCTCAGTTTTTCAGTCTTTGCTGTGCCCGCTGTCCCTAGCAAGGAGAGGCTCCAGACAAGCAAGCCTGACCTGGGCTGAGCTTAAACCTGAGCTCAGCCTTTCAGTGGCAGCCCAGGTTTTCAGTCTTTGCTGTCCCTAGCAAGGAGAGGCTCCTGAGCTTATCCAGACAATCAAGCCTGACCTGGGCTAAGCTTAAACTTGAGCTCAGCCTTTCAGTGGCAGCCCAGGTTTTCAGTCTTTGCTGTGCAGGCTGAACCTAGCAAGGAGAGGCTCCAGACAAGCAAGCCTGACCTGGGCTGAGCTTAAACCTGAGTTTAAACCTGAGCTCAGCCTTTCAGTGGCAGCCCAGGTTTTCAGTCTTTGCTGTCCCTAGCAAGGAGAGGCTCCTGAGCTTATCCAGACAGTCAAGCCTGACCTGGGCTGAGCTTAAATCTGAGCTTAAACCTGAGCTCAGCCTTTCAGTGGCAGCCCAGGTTTTCAGTCTTTGCTGTCCCTAGCAAGCAGAGGCTCCTGAGCTTATCCAGACAAGCAAGCCTGACCTGGGCTGAGTTTAAACCTGAGTTTAAACCTGAGCTCAGCCTTTCAGTGGCAGCCCAGAGGAGCTCCGGTAATTCCGGATTAGAGGAGTCATTAGCACAAGCAGGGGTTTAATTTCGGATCACACGGAGCCTGGGAAGAGTTTGCCTTCCTACAATTAATGAACTTCCCTAATTAATGAACTCCAAGGAAAGCTACGGAACGCCGAGAAGGCCAAAAGGATCAATATTTGCGCTCTGATCAATTTACTCCAAAATTGTCTTTATTTTCCCAGCACTTTAGAGACAAATCTGTCATGAGCTGCCAAAGTGAGGAGCGTGCCCAGATTTGGCACCCAATTATTTTCCAGGGGTAATTAACAGGGAATTGGAGCTCTGGTGGATCCCTGTACTTTGGATTTGATGGCATTTTATCAGCGTGGAAGCTGATAAAGGTTTTTCTATCCCTCAGTGGGATCCTTGGAGCAGAACCCAAGTGGTCAAATTCCCAAACTTGATTTTCCCTCAATGTGGATTTCCCTGGACTTATTTGCAAGGGTGGCAAGAAATATTTTTTGGTTTTTTACATTTTTTTTTGAGCAGAAATCCCTCGGGAGCAAGGAGGAGTCAGGGATGCAAAGATGAGGCTTTTGACTTCATCCTGGAGAGAAATTTAGGCTCCACTTTGGGAGCAGAGCAATTAGCAGAAGAGACAGTGATTATTGGACTTTGTGACAGGAAGTCATTGAGAATTTCCTGAAAGGAGTCAAAGCCGAGCAGGCTCGCGTCGCGCTCGGAGATTTGGGACTGCTGAGATATTTATAGGAAAAATCCGAGAGGTTGGATGTGGTTTCCATTATCCAGATTTCCTATAAAAAATAAATACACAACGATCTAAGGGCTGCTTTCGCTGCTTCTGCAGCAAAACCCAGTCGTGCTGGCTTAGGCCGGGCTTAAATTCGGGCTCAGTCGTTGATTTGCTTTGCCCAATTCCTGGTTTTTATAGGGAAGACCCACAGAAAGTGGGAATTGATAGAATTCAGGAAAGAGTCTGTGAGGAGGCAGGAATTCCACAGGAATTAATCAAGAGCAGCTTCACAAAGATTTTTCCTTACATTTGGAGCGAGGAGGTCGTAAGTTCCTCAAGCTGAGGGCTCAGCTGATCCTATAAATTTATTTTCCACTAAATTTGAGGCTTTTTTATCCGAATCCCTCAAGTTTTGTCCCGGTACGTTTTAACAATTAATCGAAACCATATTAATTCTTGTTAATTCTCCTCTCCACACAATGGCTTTTGTTTGGCTCCCACTTGTGCTGTGTGTGAACTTCCTTCCGAGCTTGGATTGAGCCGGAGCTGGAAAACCTTCGGGCCACTCGGAGTTTGTTTTCCCATCCCAGAGGAATTCCTCTGGCGCTGCATCTCCCGAGCTTCTGGAGCTGCTGAGGGCAGGAACCAGCTCGGAGGTGTGCAGGAAATTCCTGGCACGGGGAGAGGTGGCACGAGGTGACTTGAAGGTCCTTCCAACCCAAACCCTTCCCTGATCCTGTGAGATCCCTGCTCCACCTCGGAGCTCTGTCCTCTCCAGCTGCTCCACAAAGGTTTTTGTGCAGGACACAAAACAGGAAACCACGAGTGCTCAGAGGAAGGAAGTCCCCAAAGCCTCGGAAATGAGGCACATCCTGCTGCTGTTGTGCTCAGGGCCTCATCCCAGGGGACATCCCAGGGCTGGGCCCAGCTTTTCTTTAGGCTGAGTTTGGTTTGTCCCAGTCAGATTTGTAAACTGCAGCAGTGATGCCTCGTGAAGGTCCTAAAAAAGAGGCCAGACAGAGCTAAAGAATGAAGCAGGGATTTACTAAAAGGATCTCCTCAATGGATCCACCTTGGAGAGCTGGGAACCCGGCCAGGGCTGCACGCCAGCGAACCGAAATGGTCCTAAAATGAACCCAAATGGTCCCAAAATGAACCCAAGATGGACCCAAAATGGTCCCAAAATGAACCCAAGGTGGACCCAAATGGTCACAAAATGAACCCAAGGTGGACCAAAATGAACCCAAGATGGACCCAAAATGGTCACAAAATGAACCCAAGATGGACCAAAATGGTCACAGAATGAACCCAAGGTGGACCCCAAATGGTCACAAAATGAACCAAAGATGGACCAAAATGGTCCCAAAATGAACCCAAGATGGACCCAAAATGGTCACAAAATGAACCAAAGGTGGACCCAAAATGGTCACAGAATGAACCCAAGATGGACCAAAATGGTCACAAAATGAACCCAAGATGGACCAAAATGGTCCTAAAATGAACCCAAGATGGATCAAAATGGTCCCAAAATGAACCCAAAGTGAACCAAAATGTTCACAAAATGGTCACAAAATGAACCCAAGGTGGACCCCAAATGGTCACAAAATGAACCAAAGATGGACCAAAATGGTCACAAAATGAACCCAAGGTGAACCAAAATGGTCACAAAATGAACCCAAGGTGGACCCTAAATGGTCACAAAATGAACCTAAGATGGACCCAAAATGGTCACAAAATCCTGCTTTTCCTGGGTTTTCCTCCAAGGAAAATCCTGCTTTTCCTGGGTTTTCCTCCAAGGAAAATCCTGCCTTTCCTGGGTTTTCCTCCAAGGAAAATCCTGCCTTTCCTGGGTTTTCCTCCAAGGAAAATCCTGCCTTTCCTGGGTTTCTTTGGCTCTGCTGGGATTTGTTCCTTCAGGTCCACAAATTTATGGCAGGGTTTGGATTTTTAAAGACAAACCTTGAAGAAATGATGGGATTTGTAATAGTTCCAATTAATGCTGAGATTCCTGCAGTTGCACCGGAGGGTTCTGGGATGGTTTGGGTTGGAAGAACCCTCAGGAAAATCCCATTCCAAGGGCAGGGACACCTTCCACTAGTCAGGTTGCTCCAAGCTTTGTCCAACCCTTCCAGGGATGGAGAATCCACAGCTTTAGCTGCTTGTGTGAATAAAAACCGGTCTTAGATTTCTGGCCTAAATTAAAATTGCTTTATTTGGGGATAGAAGTGACTCAAGACTGAAATAAAACCGCAACTGGGATAGAAAAAAACCCCTTCCAGCTGCTTCCATGCTGTTTGTCCCTTTTCATTAAAACCATCTCTCTTTGTTTACTCGTTTCTAATTAAATCAACACGGCCTCTCCTGGGTTTGCGGAAAACGATGCCAAAACGCCTTGGTGGGAGAAGAACCTGGAGGGACACACCCAAGGAACGGCTTCCACTGAGAAGGAGGGAATTCCTCCATGAGAAACCTTGGCACAGGGTGCCCAGAGCAGCTGTGGATCCCTGGGAGTGTCCAAGGACAGGGTTTGGAGCAGCCTGGGACAGAGGAGGGCATCGCTGCCCTTGGCAGGGCGTGGAATGATAAATTCCTTAAAGCCCCTTCCAGTGGGAGCTGTTGCAGGATTTTAGGATTTTATGGAGGGATGGATTGGGAGTGGTGTGGTTGTGGACATGTTGTGGATGTCCTTCCACCCCTGGAAGTGCCCAAGGCTCGGAGTAACCTGCTCTGGTGGAAGGTGTGCAATGGGATCATCCCTAGGATCCTTTCCAGCCCAAACCATTCTGGGACTGGTGACTCCGTTGGGTCAGAAGAAGAGGAGAGGAATGAAATCCTGAGGAGCTCCTCAGGCTGGGAGGTTCCTGGGTGGTTCCTTGAAGGCACCGTGTCCACGCCCACCCCAGTGCTGCCCCCTCCCGTTCCAGCTGGACAGGGAGGGGGTGGAGGTGCAGGACAGAGTCCTTCAAGCACCCCAAAAACAAAATCAGGAGCGAGCAAATCCCCTCACTCCTCTCAAAGGCAAAGCTTTCCCTGCCATATGTTTGGAGTGGAGCTGCTGTCCCAAATGCCAAGACGTGTTGAAGGATAGCTGGGTGTTTGGGGGATGATTGTCCCATATTTACAGCTTTCCAAGTCGCATTGTTTGAAAGTCTGCTGTGGGCTGCAAATACGTTCTGGAGCTGGGTAAAAATATCTCAATTACCATATTCCGAAGGACAACAATCGCCGCGGTCGGATGCTTTGAGAAGCAGCTCGGCTTGTAAACAGGATGTGCCGGGACAAATCCTCGGTTCCTCCACACCTCTGACCCAGCTGCTCTGCTCTGGGCGCGGGGTTGGGTGGGCGCTCCGAGGGGAGCAAAGCCGAGAATTCCCCCAGGTTGTGCAGGAAAGCCCCTCTGACTCAGACCCGGCCCCTGCGGGTTGAGGAGGAACTGCCTCCAGACAGGGTGGGTGGAGAGTTCCCACCTCTGTTTGCACCTCCTGAGCTCGGGCTGGGTTTGCTGGATGAATATTCCAGCGGGGTCCTACAACATCTTCCAGGGAGATGGGGCTGAATTTATCCTTCCGTGGTGCAGGGATGTCATTTATTCCTTTCAGAAGACGCTTGCAAGGATAATTTAGTTCTTAATGACCCGTCGGCTGAAAAAGTACAGAATGTGCTCCAAACACCTTGGAGAAAGCCGGGGCTTCTTTCCCAGCTGGAGATGATTTGAGGGATGATCTAAAGCCAGAAAGGTGCCCAAACATGTCCTGTGTCCAGCCACGGAGAAGCATTTCCATCTTCCCCTTCCAGGTGGTTTCTTAGGATCTCCAGTTTTAATGAGTCCCCTCAGCAAGGAGCTGTTGCCTTGTGGGAACAGGCTGGAGCTCTGGAAGTTTCTGTGGAGCATATGGGCAGGTTGAAAGGGAGCAGATGCTGTCGGAGCAAAGGGCAGAGCTCAGAGGTAGGAGATGAAGAAGCCTTCAAGGGCCCCTCGCTCCGTGAGTTTTCCGCAGAAAATCAAACGCCGCCGTTACGGAAACAATCCTTGGCAGAGGCTTCAAGGGCTGCAGGGAGAGGGGAACTTTTCCAAAAGTGCCAGAGAATTCCTCAGGGAGTGCAGGGGAGCTGTGGGGCCTCAGAGGAGTTCAGGGAAAATGTCCAGGAGTAGGGCAAGGAGCAGCTATGCAGGTGTGGAGAGTGGAAGAGCTTTTGCAGGTCCCTTTGGATAGAACCTTGGGACAGGTTGTGGATGTCCTTCCACCCCTGGAAGTGCCCAAGGCTCGGAGTAACCTGCTCTGGTGGAAGGTGTGCAGTGGGATCATCCCTAAGATCCCTTCCAAGCCAAACCATTCTGGGACTGGTGACTCCGTTGGGTCAGAGGAGGAGGAGAGGAATGAAATCCTGAGGAGCTCCTCAGGCTGGGAGGTTCCTGGGTGGTTCCTTGAAGGCACCGTGTCCCTGCTGGTGGCTGGGTGCCCAGGGCCAGCCCTACCTGTGCCCAGCTCCGTGTGTGTCCCAGGAAAGAAATCCTGGTGTCCTGGCTCTGTCACCCTGTTCTTCTGAAGTTCTTCTAAGCCTTCTGATGGTTACATTTTTGTAGTGGGGTTTCTCACACGTTTTTCCTGTAAATAATGACTGTTTTGCCTTCCTTTCTGGAGGAGAATTGGTGGACTGTTGGTTTGACCGGTGTTGTTGGAGAGGTGGCAATTTCATCCTCCAATCCACGGTGACTTTGGGAATTCTATAAATATCGAGGTCGGGAATTCCAGCGGTATTTTGGGACCTCTGAAGCCAAGAGCTTGGTCAGGGCTGTCGGAATCAGTGTGGAATTAGGGAATGTTTGGGCTGGAAGGGATTTTAAGGAGCAGCTCATTCCAGGTGTCACCCTGTTCTTCTGAAGTTCTTCTAAGCCTTCTGATGGTTACATTTTTGTAATGAGGTTTCTCACACGTTTTTCCTGTAAATAATGACTGTTTTGCCTTCCTTTCTGGAGGAGAATTGGTGGACTGTTGGTTTGACCGGTGTTGTTGGAGAGGTGGCAATGTCACCCTCCAATCCGTGGTGACTTTTGGAACTCTAGAAATATCGAGGCGGGGAAATCGCCGGCCCCGTTTTGCCTCGGCCATCTCAGCGGGTCGGTGTCGTTCGTGTGGCGTGGCTGGGAGCGCTCCGTGTGTCCCACGGTGATGAATTAATCCCCGTTCTCCGCTCGCGCCTGGCGAGCGCGATGAATTCATTTGGCATTCACGGCCACGTCAGGCTTGTTTTATCCTCCTTTCAGCCTTTCTGTTCCAAAGCACAATTAGTTGGGAGACACTTGGAGCGTTGCACATCCCAGTGAGATGTCACCCTCTCCTGGGGCTGGATGTTCCCGTTCCACTCTTCTGTTCCTTCCTGGGGAGCAGCAGGGACTTTGCACGTTTTTAGGAGACCCTCTGAGAGCACCAGCACTGCCCCACGTCCCCAAGTGCCACATCCACAGGACTTTCAGTCCCTCCAGGAATGGGGGCTCCTCCACTGCCATGGGCAGCCCTTTCCATGAGATGTTCCTTTCCATCCAGCCTGAGGCCGTTCCCTCTCCTCCTGTCCCTGTTCCCAATCCCCTCCTGGTTCCCCCCTGGTCAGGGAGCAAGGGAATAAATGAAAAACATTATTCCCAGTTGGAATTCTGCAGTGAAATGATTTTCTCTTCCACGTCCAGGAGCATTTCCATGTTTCATCACATGGATGCATCTCCCAGAACATCCTGATGTTCCTGCACAGCTCCTGTTTTCACAGGCTCCCCAAGCAGCAGAAATTTGGGAATTTATTTATTCTCCAGCTCAAAGCAGATTTCTCCCAGCAAGGGAACAAAACAAAGGCTAAAATAAGAAAGTCCCCTTTGACTCTTGGGGTCAGGAGCCCTCTCAGCCATCCACAAAGGGTTTTGAAGGAGCAGGGACACCTCCCACTACTCCAACTTGGAATTCCTCTCGCACTCCACAGCAGGGAGGTGCAGGGAGCAAGAAGGCCTTGGGAAAAGCAGGTTGAAGGCTGGAATTCTGGGATGCAGCAGCACTGAGAGAGCTGGATCCGTAGCACACGAAATCCATGGAAAATAGCCGTGTTTGGCTCCTGGGACAATGTGGGGAATTATGAGCTCACCCCCGGCAGCACAATGGAATTCTTTGTTGGGAACACGGCATCGGGAACAGTTCAGGTTTGTTTACGCTGCTGCTGTTTCAGAGCGGTGTCTCCAACTCTCCGTGGGTATTTGTGGAAGCTTTGGAAATTCAGGCAGAAAATGAAATGCCTGTTTAATTGCAGAAGTGAATTTTCCATGTATTTGAGGCCTTCATCCCGTCCTTCTTCCACATCACCTCCCTGCCTGTTGTTTTGGGCTTTTCTTCTCATGTCCTGATGATATTTAGAGCAAAACCTTCAAAAAAAGATTGGATCAATGGATGTGCATTTTAAATTTTCCAGTCCTTTAGCTTATCAAATATCCAGGTTTCTTCTTCCCTTGATCTTCCTCTTTAATCCTCCTTCTGTATTTTGTTGAGCTTGGTTTTTTCATGTAGTTTTTCAACCTAATACTCGGATAAATCCAAGTTCTTTTGAAGAGCAAAACAGCAGGAAAGGTCTCAATCCACCAACCAGGCGTGTTGAAATTAATTGGGATTAGCAGGCCCACTTTAAGGTGTTTTGGGAAGCAGCAATCCCAAAGTTTATCCTGCTGCAACAGGATAATAATCAGCAGTCTCGGATCTCCACCACCCTCCCTGCTTTTGACACAATTCCTGCCAATCCCGTGGTGATTCGGGGATCATCTTGCCCCGAGAAGCTGTGGCTGCCCCATCACTGGAAGTGTTTTGGCTTGGATGAGGCTTGGAGCAACCTGGGACAGTGGGAGGTGTCCAGTGAGATGATCCTTAAGTCCCTCCTAACCCATGGTTGGTGATTCTTTAAGTGTCACCTTCTTTATCACAGATTTCCTGAAGAGAATTCCCAAATCTGCCCACAACGAGGTCTATCCAAACCTTGACCTCTGAAAATTGAGGATGTTGCAAAAATCCCGCTTCATCCTCTGGATGTGTTTTCTCCTCCTTTCCCTCTGGAGCTCAGTGGTTGGATTCAGGAGCTCTGATGAAGGAATTGGAGAATCCAACCCTTAAGGGCTGGATCTCGTGGCTTTTCTTGGGCAGAATTAAAACCGGAGCCGCCTTCTCTGCCGATCCCCAAAGATTGTTTTAATGAGAACTAAAGGGCCTTTTTCCAATTACCAGGGAATAACTGCATTAAGATCCTGGGTTATGTCAACCTGCTTGGATTCGATTAGGGACAAAGAAATGGATTTATCCGTCAGGGTTACTTCATTAGGGCTCCTCGTTGATGCTTCGCAGAGGGTCGGCAGCGCTCGGCACTTTTCGGGTGAAATCCCAAGAAAATTGGGATGTGACTGCTGGAGACCCAGCACAAATCCCGGCCTGTCCCTTCCTGAAGGACTCCAGGGATCTGCGGGGTGCTGGGAGGGAACCCCTCCCTCTGAGGGTGGTGGCACTGGCACAGCTCCCCGGAGAAGCTGCCCCACCCTGATCTGGTGGAAGGTTCCCTAAAATCCCTTCCAGCCCACGGCTCTCTGATGCATTTCCTTCCAGAATCGCTCCAAGTGGACACGAGGGCCTGAAGGCCTTCTGCTCCCTGCTGGCTTTTGGGATCATCAGAACCCATGGGATAACATCCCATGATTTTGAGCAGGAGACCGATCGGGGCTCCCCAGACTTAATTGCCTGTTACGTAACACAAGAGATTTTTAAAAATCTGCCTAATTAACCTAATGGAATGGTTGATCGGATCTGTCAGGTAAATGATCCACAGTTTCTTTCTCTTTTTTTTTTCTTNTTTTTCCTGGAGCTTAATTAAATATTTACCTCCGAGTGTCTCGTGCTATTAACGTGTTCATCTGTTACGGAGAGAATAGAAATCCTAATTGGGGGAAAGAATTAAACTCCGTGAATGTGTCAGGTTTGGAATCTTGCAAATCCCCCGGATTCTGTCTCAGCACCTGCTCGTGACCTTCTCTGTTCCTCCAGCTGAAAGAAATTCCTCCTGATCCTAGAACCTGCATGGGTTTAACCTAAAAAGAGAATGGATTTGAGCAGGGAAGTGTTCCAGGCCAGGTGGGACAGCTGAAGGTGTCCCTGCCCTGCTTGATCCTTAAAACCCCAAACCGTGCAGTGAAAACTAGAGGAGAAATTCTGGGAATGGCCCAGCATTCCTTGGGTAAAAACCACATCAGCTTGGTCCTGCCCTAGTGTTTGCCAGTCCCAGCTTTCTGCTGGACACTCGGGAAGGACACGGGAGCTGCTCCACTCGCTTTGGAGGCACGCAGGAATTTCTGCTGCTCAAACCTCAGCATTCCTGAGGGTCCGGCTCCTTCCCGCCGTGAATTTCAATGAGTTCATTTAAGCCGAGGGTCAGGAGCCACTTCCTGGCCTCGGCTCCTCATGCCTGCTTCTTAATTAAAGGCACCGGGAGATTAATTTGAAGCGTTAATTTCCCAGTGCCCTCACAAAAGGCGGGAATGATTTCCACGAAGCCTAAAGAACTTTTTTGTCCCCAGATGTAGAAGACAGAACTAGCTCAGGGTCCTGGGGGAATGCAGGACATCCGAGTCCATCCCGGGTAAGTAGAATCTAATCTTTATCCCCCAGCCACGCTTCCTGCAGATGGAAATGTGCAATCCTCGGGCCGAGGCGGCCTCGGAGCGTGCAGAAAAGCCGGCCTGGGAACTCGGATTCTCATTAAAATGGCTCCTTTGAACGTTTGCATTTTCAAACCCGAGCCAGGCGTTCGGCTCCGCGAGAAGCTGAGCGAGGGGGTTGGAATGAGATGATCCATAAGGTCCCTCCGACCCAAAGCGTTCCGTGATTTCTGTGCATATAAATTAACCGATTATTGATGGGGTAGAATTAACCAATTACTGGGGGCTGCTTCCCAGAGTTTCACTCTCTGCCGTTGGAGCTTTAGGCATTTTTGGGGATTGGAGGTGAGGACCAGCCCCCATCCCCGTGCTGGGACTTGCATTCCCTGCCCATTCCATGACCAAGATTGTCACCAGAGCAGCCACCCCACCCGTCCCAGCGTGGGCTTCAAACCCTTCTCCTTGTGTGTGGCTGGAATTTGGGGAATTTTAGCCCAGCCCACCTCTGCTCCAGGCTGAAGCGGGGCACAGCCACGTCCCACAGTCCCTGCCCAGCAGCAGAATTCCCCGCGGGAACGCGGCTCCGGAGCCGCTCTCCGCTCGGCGTTCGCTGGGATTTGGGAGACAGCTGGGCCCAGTCACTTCAATTGTGCCTGTGGACAGTTATCCACATTTTTTCGACACCTCGGCTTCGGGATGCCTCGGTGGGAAGAGCAGCTTTTCCAGCAGCACAGCTGGATCCTCCCGAGCCGCTGGCAGCTCCGTGGAAGCAGCCCCGGTCCCAACTGGAGCATCCCAGCTCTGCCCTCCCTCCGGGCTGGGCACGGCTCGTGCGTGGGCACCACTGATTATTCCCCGTTTTTTATTCCCTACAAAAAATGCCGTCCTCGTGCCCTTATTTAAATTTGCTTCAATCGCTTCTTAATTGTTTCCCAATTAACTCCAAGCATCGGGACTCTGGCAGCTCCAGGCCCCGGAATGGTGAGGAAGAGCAGGATCTTCATCCCCTCCTCACCCTCAATCCATGTTCCTAGCCCTCATTTCCCCATTCCTGCCTCCGAGGAAGGAATCCCAGCACCTTTTCTTCTTGCGTCCTGCTTTGCATCCCTGACGTCATTCCTGCTTCCATCTGTCAGTTTGATTTTCCTGCCCTTTTTTTTCCCCTTGACACTTGTATTGCTTCCGAGGGAAAAATGTTTTGAAAAGGAAATCGGGAATTGGCACACACCGATTATTTCTGCCTCCAAACCCCTGAATGAAGTGGGGAGATAGAAAGAAAAGGAGCACGAGCCTGGGAAGGATTCGGGAATTTGAATCGAGGCCGGGCATTAAGTCGCGGAATTATTCCGCAAACAACCTGACCTCGCTTTTTCCTGCTGGAATGGAATTCCCACAGCGGGAGACCTGGTTCCTCCAGAGCCTTTCTTCCATGCCTTAAGCGGGAAGACTCTTCCGAGAGGGTTTTGTGCTCATTTACGCCGCACAGAATTTCAGGAACATCCTCCCTTCAGGATTCTCTTTCGAACAAACCCAACGTTGGAAACGGCACAAAAAACCCTCTGGAATGTGTCGTTCTGGCCAATCAGCAGGGAAAAAAACCCAAGGGAATGATGTTTCTTAGAGCAGCCTTCAAATTGAGTTGGGATGAGGCTGTTCCGAGCTGTAAAATTGTGTTTTTTCCCGATTTCTTGCCAGAACTATGGAGATGGGACTCACTATGACCACGTGGCGAGCAGAGACCTCGGCTCACATGACAATCTCTCTCCTCCCTTTGTCAATTCCAGAATACAAAGTAAGAACATGGAATTTCCTCCCTGATTGGGGTGGGGGAAGTGGGATCAGTGGAGTAGAAATAAAATCCAGGGGGCCCTCAAGTCCTCATCCTCGTTTTTTGGGCTTGGTGTGAGGGTGGGAAGAGGGATTGGCTTCAATTTTCCTTTTTTTGATGGTGTGAAAAATGTGCCGTGATGATATTTAGGATTTTATATCCATTTTGCCTATATTTTCTCTATGTTTTGTATCTACAACTGTGTTTTCATGCCGGATTTGCAATGCAAAATTCCCTTTGGCTTTTTCTTTGGACACACTTGGAATGGGATTTTTAAAGCTTTTTGATAATCCTAATAAATAAATCCCAAAGGGAGCAGAGAAATAGAAGGTGGAGGACACTGGGAACGTTGTTTGGAGAGGGAGGGAGGTGTCCAAGGACCTCAGGGCTGGGTGACACCGTGGGGGTTGGCCAGCGGCCGCATCGATGATCCTGGAGATCTTTCCCAGCTGGAATGATCCCGGGATTCCGTGCTAGAGCTTTATGAGGGAGCCGTGGCTCCGTTCTTTAATTACGGTTGATTAATGACTTTGATTCAAGTAAATAAATGATGTCAAAACATCGCTCATGCTCAGGCTGGGCCAGGATCCCGCCCGTGCTCCATCCACGGGCGAAGCCTCGAGCCCGCTCCAAGAAAAACACGGAGCTGGGGCTGCCATCCATCATTCCACAGCTCTAATGTACATCCCTCATCCCCCAATATTGGGAAATAGCTGGGAGTTGTTGGACACTGTCGGAGCTTGTAGCCGTCCGTCCGTCCGGGTTCCCGGCCAAAGCGCGGTTACGACAGTTTGGGAAAGCTTGGGAGAAGCCAAGGAAAGCGTGGAAGTTTCAACACGCGCGCCACGGGGCCGAGCGAGTGCACGGGGAGCCAGGGGACACCAGGGTTCCTTCCCGGGTCACTCTGGGGGCCCTGCGAGCGGCTCTCCCTCCTCTGCCGGCCGCTGCACCCCGGAAAAATCCCTGTGAAGGAAAACACTGTTTTCCCTGGGTTAGAAATGATTGGTTTATAAAAACACAGCTGGAGGCACCTGGGCGAGGTAGTGAGAAACCAGGATTCCGAAGTTCCTGAGAAGGAATTTGGGAAGTCCTGATGTTTCTCTAAGGTCCTGCTCCACCCCCTCAGAGGGCTTTTCCCAGCTGTGGCTCCCTGTGGATGTGGGATGGGTGCAGCAGCACCCAGGGCCCGGGCGGGGAGATTGTGAGGCCATGTGGGAATGGGAATAGGAATGGCAGTGGCAATGGGAATGGCAGTGGCAATGGGAATGGCAGTGGCAATGGGAATGGGAATGGCAGTGGCAATGGCAGTGACAATGGCAATGGCAGTGACAATGGGAATGGGAATGGCAGTGACAATGGCAACAACAAATGGCAATGGGAATGGCAGTGACAATGGCA
>WBNO01027809.1:0-21858 GCA_013400575.1 Peucedramus taeniatus | reverse complement strand
ACCTGATGAAGACATCAGACTTTGAAATTCAGTCAAATTACTGTTGCATTGTGTCTGAAAAGATGTGTTCCTCAAAAGCATCTCACTTTACCCAGAAAAAGAACACCCCCAAAAAAATTACCAAATTCATCAAGTTATTCTAATGTTTACAAATGCATTCTGAACAATGAATTCTCAATAAGAAACCATCCAATCCAATTCAACCTTCCTTTTAGGAGTAGTGAGGTGAGTTCCTTTTCGGAACTCACATCTTCAGCTGCATGGGACATGTACCACAGAATTTCATATAAGGGAATTTTAGACAGGAATACAACTTTCAGGATGGGCAAAATGGCACCAAGACTTGCACCTCTCCTGGGGCATACTGTACCTGGCCAGTATGCACATCCATATATATCTGATTGATATACACTGTGTCTGGCACATCTCCATACTTAACATGCACACAGAGCTCTCTTTTGGCTCTGGCCATATAGGCCATAGCACAATAAGAACAAATCCTGACTGAACATTCAGATGATAAGGAAATACAAATTAATCACAATAATTACAAACAGACTTTCTACCTATGCCCAGAGTCAAGTAAGACAAGAGTTAAAGTAGGTGCCAATTCACAATTATGTTTTGATTTGCCATATTTCCTACTTTTCTCAAAGACTTACCTCAGTTTTTGTTCTGTTTTCTTACCAACAAAACCCTGCTTTTCGATCAATCTGTCTTGCTCAGACACAGAAAAACTCTGAAAATGTTACATTCAAGTTAAGGGCTCAGGAATGAAAAAATCATCCAAAGCTTTAAGTGTACTAATACAAAGGGTTTTTATTTCCTGATTTTGTTCTCGCTGATGTTCTCTGAATGATCAAATTGTCATGGATCAAACTAAGAGGAACATTTTCATCAGTGCTAGAGCTTGCCCCAAGATTTATTTGTTTGAGATTTTGTTTCAGCTTTTGTTGTTCCAAGACTCAATCCAGTACTAAAGATGATACTGAAGAAAGACCTACTTGACCAAACCACACGCTTTTCTATGCCATTTGTAAGAACTTCTAGCAGAACTGGGTTTGTGTGGTAATGGATCAGGTTCTTAAGAAAAAAAAAAACAGCAGAAGACTGTCCCTTTTACAAAGCAAGAATCAAATTAGACATTATCTTGTCCAGAAATGTGTTTGGCTACATGCTTGACTAAAGTCAGAGTGCTTTTTCCATTACTTTATAGCTCTCCAACACAAAAGCACTCCCAAACTTTAACTGGACAGTGTGTTCATGCAGTTTTTCCAAAAACGTATCAATATTCGAAGGAAAGAGTAAAGCAATAAAATAGAAAATTAGAAGAATTTTTTATCAATCAATTATCCTTCTCTCCATTTTCTTGAAATGGTTAACAGATATATTCTATTTTAATTGAACTGCATGAAGTGGCAAAGTATAATATGTTTGTAATGTTACTTTCTCATTTTATTTCTCAGTATATTTTCATTATACTATCTTTTAAAAGAGATAAAAATTCTGAAGTTTTTAAGCAGTATGTGGAACATTAAAGCAGTCCCATTTATCCATTTATTTAACAATTTCAGAGGGAAAAAAAATGACAAGGCATGCTTTTGCCTCCTGTGAATAGGAGATGTTGTCCTTGCAAGAGTGCTCTCTCTCACACAGTAACTCCTCACATGAGATACATTTGCTTGCATGAATGTAATGTATATCACACATACATGTGTATATAGGCCATACAGTGCAGCACACTCTCCATGCATGGCAATCTCCAGGCTGACAGTACCAAGGCAACAGGTGTTGCCTTTAGTTTAAGGTGTTGCCAAAGTTTAAGGAACTTTGGGGTTCTCACCCCAAAGCACCTTAAATCAAAGGAAGAATCAATCTAGATTTCATCTCTTTAATAAGTACTGACTGCCACCTTCTCTCCCTCTGGGCTGCAAGACTATGCACTACTCAACTGGACTAGAGAAACACACAGTATGTATACAGTTCAACTCCAGCTTCTGTGACTCTGTCACTAAGAACTAAATGGTGGAAGATGAGTATTCTCCATTTCCCCACCATGACAGAACCACTCTCTTCAAGACTGATCATTACAGTATCTTCATACTAGGAATTACGGACCTATCAATCCGAGGAGGTTTAGGCTGGATATTTGAAAGAATTTCTTCACCAAAAGGGTTATCAAGCATCAGAACAGGCTGTCCTGAGAAGCTGAGTCACCATTCCCAGATGTAGCTGGGACGCTTACGGACGTGGTTTAGTGGTGGATTTGGAAGGGTTCAGTTAACAGCTCCAATCTAAAGGATTCCGTGATTCTGTATGCAAACACATATTCACAGATGTGTGTGCCTATCTGTTTGTGCAGCATGCGTACACACAGACTACAATCCCTGCAGGTGATTAGCAGGGCACCACAACATTAACACAATCATTTAAGATAGAAAACGAGCACCATAATCAAATGAAAAACCAGATGTCATTTGCTAATGGATACCAAGCCTAGAAGTGTAGTCAAGGATAAACAAAGGGTAATAGAGTTTACCTAGTACTCCTTGCACTCTAACTTTTTCTAAGTTTCACATATGCCAAACAAACATTTTCCTTTTTTTACTTCCTTTCCACATCAGGACCGTTAAGATTCAAATATCAATTCAGTCAATCACAATTTTATAGTGAGATGAATTTTTCAAATGACCACAGACCTCTCTTGTAAACCTCTTTGGGTAGATAGACCCTAAGAGCTGTGCCTTGCACTGTCTTGGAAGATTAATTACTCATACTAAGTCAACAATATTATCTGTATGTTCCCCAAAGATCTTAAATTAAAATACACATTCATCCTGGCCCAGCTTAGCATATGTGAAATTTGTTTTTCTTAATGAGATCACCGTCAATAATAATAGAAGTAGGCAACTCTGGAAAATAACAAATAAAAACTCACCCCTGAAAGGTGGTTTCCAGAACTAGCATTCTATTGAATACCACTATTTCTAAATGGTTTCACTAAAAATGGTTTCACTAAAAATGGTTTCACTTACCCAAAAAGGGTCTTATGAGAATTATACATAAAAGCCTTTATAAATAAAACCATATTGTTAAATATTATGCTGTGTCACAACTTTCAGAGTTCAAATTTCATGCAAATCCTTCCATTAACAGAAATGTTTGTGAAACTATGTGCTTTGCAAAATTTCTTCATATTGGTACAAATACCAAATTTTATTCTATATAACATCCATTACATAATTCACCTCTTATACCAGTTCTTGTGTAAAACATACTAATCCTGTGCTAAATTCTTCATTCTTTCTTTTTCCATTATATATGTAACAAACATATTTATCTTAAAATTTAAACCCTTTTGTAATGGTACCTCACAAGTGGTTTACAACTGTGCCATAAATGTTACACACATATGATGATATTTAAGCTCATGCTTTTTCATGAAAATGTTTCTTCATTTTATAATCACAATAAAAAGAAGATCTTCAATGGACAGGTTCTATTTTAGAGAAAAAGCAAACATACTTATTTCAACAGGCTTACTGTGAGTTAATTAAAGTGAAAATTATGTAAACAAAAGTCAGTATTATAAGGCTGCTATGAAGTTTTCATTTTTCTATTGACCTAGTAACAAATTTAAATGCTAACAGTTTGGGAGATCAAATTAAATGAACACAAACACTTTGTTTAATGACATCAGCAGTCAATGCAGAACATCTGTGTCTTCCTTTAAAAGTGATCAGAAAATATTCTTTTGTTTACATTACAGATAATCAGGAGGTTTATATTTCTGTGTTCAATTTAAGAGGAAAAAAAGATCATACTACCTTCAGGGCCCAAGGAAGCAATAAGTTACAAATGCAGGATTTCTCCTTTTTTTTTTCTGTTTTGTAACCATGGTAAAACAATAGAAATGAACTTTCCCTGAACCTTTCTCCTTTAATGGCCTGGGTCCATGTTGACCCAGCAAGCTGGAACCTGATACTATCAACCTGACTGCTGCTAAAGCAATCAGATTCAGCAGAAACTATACACAGTGCATTATAATACTAATTTCAGCATCCCACAAAGCCAGTGCAGAGGCAAAGCTATTAAAGTATTATATTCTATTGTTTAAAAGTGAGATTAATTCAATAGCTTAAATGCACCCAAAAACACTGAACTAAATGGCAGACTGTACAACTATATTGTTATTCTTTTATAATACTGTACCAAAGTGAAATTGCAGATAAGGTTCTCCCTTCCCCTCTCCCTTCAAAAAAAGCACTACTGGATGAATTATTAGTAAACAGATTATTTGAGCCATTACAGGTTCATATGATCCTGCATTTGAATGAGGCATGTAATTAAATTATCAGGACTTTGTTCTAAATGCTTGAAAGAAGGAGAGCATGATAACCACATTTTAAAAAGGTAGAATAAAAGAAGAAACTTTTTTTTTTTCCTTATGGAGGACTACAGGCAACTAATGTATGAAGGCATAATTGATTAATTCCACTAATTAAGATATTTGTTATTCCTGAAATTGCAGCTTGATAAATAATGTATCAGATGTGACACCATTTCCCATCAGTTCTGAAAAGACTGTGATGATGTTTCAAATATATACTGTTATTTTTTGGAGGCTGAATAGCTCACTTCCAGGCTTCTATGTCCAGGCAAAAAACAAGCAAAATATATTTTGAAGCTGTGGATAAGTCAATCTTTAGATAGTA
Organism: Peucedramus taeniatus; assembly: GCA_013400575.1. Taxonomy (NCBI): domain Eukaryota; kingdom Metazoa; phylum Chordata; class Aves; order Passeriformes; family Fringillidae; genus Peucedramus; species Peucedramus taeniatus. Next base: position 17,143 of record WBNO01027809.1, on the reverse strand, counting down.
AAAATGGCATTACAACATATTCTAGTAATTTTTCAAAAATATTCACTTATAAAGACTGGGTTTTTTTCAGAAGTTTTAAAGGGAAATATTTTTCAACTAGCCCAACTCTTGCAGAAGTATATATTTCATGGACGTCAGTCATTTATGATGTTTCCCTGAAGAGTGAGACACATTCCAATATCTATACATCCCCTTTTCTTTTAAGTATAAATCACTTTGGGGAAGTGTTTGAGGCTACAGTGGTTATTGTATAGAGACCCTAGTCACCTAACCATTAAGTGGCTTTAACCTTTAACACAGCTACTGCAGAAAGAGGAACAGTGACTAAGTTGTATGCAATCATCATAAGTATAGGCTACCTCAGCAGAATGTGAAACACACAGAATGACTTTTCAGTTGAAGCAGAGCTATACAACTTCACTCTATTACAAAGAAAAATAATCATCATCCTCTAGACAGGTCAGGATAATAATGTTGAGACTGAAGAAGAGACTGAGACATCTACTAAACTACAAAGAGAGGGGGGAAAAAAAGTAACGTTAGCAAGATCATTCATCTGAGGGAAGGATTTCTGGCTGCTCTACAGATTTGGCTTAGTTTACAATAAAACATTATTTAAGCACAGATTAGCACTCAAATTTTTGCCTTCTAGATGAATTCCCTTATCATGACACAGATTCGTGTTCATTTTTTTTCTCTTGTCCAAGAAATTTTTCATTCCTTTCCATGTACCTGAATAGCTTCAACAGAGATGAAGAGTGTCTATTTGTGATATCAGTCTTCTTGTCAACCAGCTTGTTGCATTTTCTCAGACAGAGAATTTTACCACTACCCAGTAGGTCCCTCAATCTCATTTTGACTCCTAAGCCGTGGCAATGGGAGAAAAAAGGGTCTCCACCTCTACTTCTTCACTGAAAGAGTTGTCAAGAATCAGAACAGGCTGCCTAAGGAAGTGATTGAGTCACCATCCCTGGAGGTGTGTAAAAAGACTGCAGGTATGATGCCTGGAGATATGGTTTAGTGGTGGACTTGGCAGTGTTGTGTTTACAGCTAGACTTAAGGATCTTTTCTAATCTGACTGATTTTAAATATTCTCTGATTTTTGTATTTCTTCTCTTTCTGTAACCCTGTTTTCAAAGGTGGTGGCCACTCCACTTAGACTGCACACACTCTGATCATGTACCAAATCCTTCACAATAATGATATGTAGGAACTTCACTTTATTTGGATTGCAAACAAGTGTGTGACCACTCTGACCAGAAGAAAAATGCAATCTCTAGTTCAAAAGGGTCTTAGATTTGCTAAAACTTGTTTAAGGATGAGAGCCTGTTAAAATTTATGCTGGAATCCCATCACTGAAAACACTTAAGTCGGGTTAGCCTTAAATATTTTTGCATCTCTACTATGCAAGTGCATGTGAATTATGAAAAAATGAAGTCACAGTCTAACAGGTGTAATGCTGTATTGCACAAAGTGCAACAAACTACCCAAATCTGGTAGTTTATAGCTGCAATGTGAATGCTGAATATTAGTCTCTTGAGCATATATGTGTACCAGCAATACCTTCTATTAGGATCCCCTTGGCTGGAGTCCTTCAGAACAGTTTCTGGTCTAGCATATTTGCCCAAGACACCCAACACTCAATGGTGCTAACATAAATATGAATGATTATGTTAGAAAAACACAGATCTTAAATATGAAACAAAAATGTTTTATGGGGGAGAGACAAGTGAGAAGAGATGCTTTGTGCAATGATGCCACTCACTACTGGATTAGAAGATGTCTTCTCACCACAGTTTTCCAGATTTCCTCTATAATAACCATCCTCCTCCAAGCATGTTGGGTTTTCTTATTCAGCTGTCCATTTTTTCACTTTTTTCTTTAATTCTAAATGGGCTTGACCAAGATTTGCTAATCCATGTCTCATTCCAGCTAGCCAAGTCGAACTTACCTGCCCCACCTCTCCTGACTCCATCACTTTGGAAAACTGTAACTTGTGGCAGATGAGCCAGTTCCACGAGGTGGAGGCAGTGAGCAAACAGAGCAGAGCCTCTGTGTTTGAAGTGCGGCGCAAAGGTTGCACTGAAATTTATTAGTCTCTACTGTCTGGATTTGACATGAAAGAGGACTTGCTTGCTACCCTTGGTTATTGTGCCACTGTTGGTTGGCAACAATGGTCATGAGCCCTTTTGATTCCTGTGGTAACTGGAGCATACCCAGATAGCTCACAGAATGTTTGGTCAACCCATCTGTGAAAAAAATGGCTTCTAACTTTCAAGACCTAGGTCAGTGTCTCTACAACTTTTAAGAAATTAGACAATAGAACTGAGCAACATAAAATATTTTCTCTTCCTAAGCTAAAAATAATAAAAAAGATGCAAATTTCAAGGTTTAGAAAAAAATGGGCTTCATAAAAATGGAAGTGAGAAAGACAAGAGCAGAGTGAAAAACAGCTCTCCAAGTAGAATAAAAAAGGAAAGACCAATCCTCATGCAGATGAAAATATGAAGATTCAAGAGAAACAGAAAATTTCTTGGCAATGATAATCCTCAGTCCTGTAAAATGACAGAAGCTGTAACATATCAACAACTACAGTTTTAATCTCTTTAACGCAGATTATTCTGCATACACAGAATGCTACAAAGTATTGTCCACTTCCAAAAGGTGAAGGGACTGCTCACTGGCCTACTTTTTCCTAAGCACAGATCAAACCCTCCTGAAAGACTTGGAGAGAGACAGATACCTCTATGTATCTCTGCCTCTCAAAACATCTGTAAATTGGTAGAAATGTGCATGCAAAAGTATTTGTTTTGTTATAAGACTGTCTGCAACTAACCAGAATTACAAACCAAAATGCACACTGGGAAGATTTAATAAAAAAATTAAATCTTCAAATTTTCAACAACACACTGGGAAAAAATAAACTATTCCTGCAACATGTTAGGTAAAGATTTTACTAATCATTTTCTTAGACTTGGTGTTTATAGACAGAAATAACCATCGGAGTACTAAAATAATTTTTAATTAGCTTCATTAACCCAAATTTAATAGCACATAATAGTCTGCAAACTACAAATATACTCTACTAGACTACATATAGGTCAAAAACAATGAAGTTTTTAAGCATATCAGTACATTTTGAAGAACAGAAAATATGAAGAGATGAAAAATAAGGATAAAATAGGAAAAACAATTATTACTGCAGGCATTTTACAGAAACAATTTAGTATCCTATTTAAACAAATTACCATGTAAAATAAAATATGAATTTAAACTAATATTTGTGAGCATGAAGATATGATTAGTAGAGAAAATACTACTAGCAGAAAATACTAATTGACCCGAACAGAATTTTGATTCACTAAAAACTGCATTTTTTTTTAGTTTAAGATATCTGTGTAACTATACTGTCAATCAAATAACCTAAAATATTAAGTCGTCATTGCCCTTTTAAATCCTTTCAACTAGAATTCCCTAATTGTTCCCTCACTTTATCTCACTGTACCAGTAAGTAAATAAATTAACAAAATAGCTTTTATCGCACAGAATAACCTTTTAACTGAAGGATTATCTCTGGTTTATTTTTCATTTCTTTCTCTGCAGATAGCAGTTCATGCCTCATTGATTAGTTTGCTGAGGTGGTGACCAGAAATGAAAACAAGGTCTCTCAGATATTGCCAAGACCTGTAAATATATATATTATAAAAAAAAAAAAAAAAAAAAAAAAAAAAAAAAAAGGGAAAAAAGAGGGGGAAAAAGCACCAAAGCTAATACATGTTATACTTCCAGCATTCAGCTTCTGAGCCAGTGAGAGTTGATGGTCAGGAAAGGTTCATTTATTCTAATCAGCCTTTGCCAGGATGCAATTCTACTGAAGAATTCTAAAATATCATCTCTGTGGTTTGGTTTAGGTTTGTTTTTTATCAATACTTTTACAGGATTTTCCTTTTTCTTTCTTTCTTTTTTTCTCATTAAGTTTCACTTCTACAATGTGCCAACACTAATGATATGTTATGGAGGTGTGGATCAGTACTGTTGCAAACCAGGATTTTATATCTCTTTCTGAAATAAATTATTCCAAAAAGCTGAATTCCATTTTGAAAATTCAAAAATGTTTTCTCCAATAAAGAGTTAGTTTGGGTTTGTTTAGCTTTTTCTCATTTTGTGTTTTAAATCTTCATTTTTGGAAGAAAATTTTAGTTTTCTTCGAAGTTGTCAGATTAACATCATGTATGTCAAAGTCCTCTATCCCCATGTCTGGTAAGCCTCATTTTTTAATTATATGGACAATGGCTTCAAGTACAACAAAAAAATCCAGCTGTTCTGTATCTTTAGACTTCAGCCTTTTTATCAAGTCTACATGTATCACCAACAGGCATGATACTTTCCATGATGTGAAAAACTGAGTTTATCAGCATAGTCCTCCTTAGTTTTAAAAATAATATGTTATGTCACTTGTGCTATTGGGCTCAGAACATAAATATTAAAACAACACCCACATACTAAACATGTATTAGAAGGATCAAGATCCAAAAGAAGAAGTAATGTGAATTATGTATATGCTGATAGGTTTCAAAGACTCTTGAACAACCTTTATAAACAGTCACATAGTTCTCCTGCCATTTCATGCAAGTCAAATTTTACTACTGGCCTCTGGAGAAGAAGAGATAAGAGTCACGTGAGGTGGATCATACAGTCATTTCTTACACGTGAAAATTTCTGACACGCTGATGTAGCATCTTGGACAGACATTGTATATAATTGAAGAGGCAACTCCACGCCCCCCTCTTTTTCAGTTGCCATAAAAATATGGAAAATTAACCACAATTAATATTAGCATGCTCTGAAAGTTTTAACCCCACAAAAAAAACAAAGATAATGCAATGTTAATTTTTTCAGACCTCTGCTACCTCAACCTTGCTGTATTCATAAACAGATTAAAAGATAATAATTTGCATACAAGATGTACACGGACTTCTCTAGCATATGAACAACTGATTTCAGACAAGTGCTATATGCAGAACAACATTTCAGGTAAAAGAATCTGTCGCTATGGCAAGTAACATCATTCATTCATTTTCAACATTGGCACAACATGACAAATCAAGAATAGCAGGAAAGCTTTTTTTTCCATGTCCTTGAAGCAGGCATCAAGCATTTGTTTTGTTTTAACATTAATTAAGCCAAATCTGATAACATGTTTTAATTACACAGCACAAACTACTGTTCATGTGAAGTACCCTGCTGCTAAAAATGAAGGCCCTCATTCAAGAAATTGCTTAATCATGTGCATAGATTCCTTTACGTTTAGGACAGAAAATTTCTTTGATTAAAAATAAAATGTCAAGGTTCTACCAGTGATTGAAGAGGCCACTTTCATTGCACAGACCATAAGTATGTTTCATAAAAACATACTCTTAGTTTCATTTAAAATAAAAACACAGGAAATGAAAGAATCAGATTACCCGCAATCTAGCAGGTTCTGATGAGCTGGCATTAAATACAATATTTATCCATGCATATATATTTTAACCCCACAACTATTTAAAATTGTACTATTTAAAATATTTTTTTTACGTTCATCAATACTTACAATAGGAAATATATTTTTCCTCTCAAATTTACTTTTTTCAAAAGAAATTAAAGTTGAAAAAACTATCACCACCAGTGCTTAAGAAATAGCACAAATTATTAGTAATTTTTAGACTTCATCACTGCCTTTTCCACCCTAGTAGCAACTACTAAGTTGTTAAGGTTTTAGCCTCCAACAAAAAAAAAAGTATTTGTTTCATTGCATGATTAGCAAATTGCAAATACAAACTCTACTTACAGCATACAGGACTGGATTTCTTGTATTTGTTTGTTAAATAAGCATAAATTAATGTTGCCTGACTATGTACATTTACACAAACATTTTGAAATAATATCTAACGTAGGATAAAATACTATAGGTATCTACTTGTTTTCTTTGTGCTTTGGTCTATGACATTTTCCTAATTGCTACTTTCTCAGCTAATTTCAATGATCCTATTTCTGTATGAAATTACATCAACACATACCAAAATATTAAAGTTCCTGATGTTTACTCCATGATACCAACAGGCTGATTTAAGATGCTATTTCTTAATCCAGACAGCAATTTCTAGCTTCTATAGGGTTTCAGATTAGCATAGGTTTCCACTTATTTTCTCCTTTAAAATATCAGAATACTGTATTAATAATACTTAAGAGCCAGAACATGTCCCCAGTAAAAACATAAGTAGAGCAACACTTTTATTTCTATCTTATCATTATAAATGAAGTAATAATTTTCACAGCATCCATCTGCTCAAAACTTAATATCAGAGAGATGTTAACGTGGATATGTCCATAAAAGCTCCGGGAACTGATAAAACAGGAAATAAATTTCTTAACTATTTTTAATTTTTAGCAAACGCTTTCATCTGCCTCTCAATCCATCAAGATGTAAGTAGAGCTATATTTTAAAGAAATAGAAAAGTATTCATTTTGAATCCTCAGAATACTGCATTGTTTAAGTTTTTCATGTTACGAACTAGATAGTGTCTCTATTTTAATGAATTATGAGCCCTCTGCCTGTTAAGTTGTCCTTGATCTAAAGATTATGCTCCCGCTAAAGGTACATTATACAAATGTCTATATTCAGTCATCTTTTGTCAATGCTTTACTATCCATTTAAAAGATCAAGATCAACATAAAGGTAATAAAATGATACATAATAGCAGACAGTTATGTTCTCTGTACTTTACTTATCAGTTCTAACTAAGATGTCTTTATCAAAAGGTTCATTTTCATGCAGTAGTGAGTTTATATCAATCAGTTATCCCTTACACCTGTCAGAACGTTCCTACACCCAGATAAATGTGACTGTTATCAGATACTGGTAGAAGGATAATGTAAAACTGCTTTATGAAAACTATTCTTTATTACGGCTCCACAGATGTTTCCTGTTATAAATATCCTACATTGTAACAAACAATACTAATAGCGTTCTGTGAATAAAGAACCAAAGAAGAAAAGTCCCCTCAAGATACAGCATTTCAATGCCAGAAGCAAATTTATCACTACTCTGTCAGCATTTTGTAGTATATATAGAAATCACCACATATGCACAGCACCAAATGCATTCTTCATACATTTTTCAAAACAATAAAGAAAATTCATGAAAAAAAAAAAAAGTTCCGTTATCGTGGTCAAATCGATTAAGAGGAATTGAGTGAGCTGTATTATACCAATAATTCTAAAGCAAAGTTCCCCATTAACCAAGGGGTCTTTTTGCAAAAAACTGAGGGCACAATATCTTCCTACACACTTGTATAGGCTTTTTTTTTAAATATTTCAATTGAGATACAATAATTCTACACCTCTCCTAAAGGATATTTGGGATGTATTTTCTTCTGTTCATGTGAAAGTGTAAGAAATTAGACAGAGGTAAACCGAAGCAGCCATGATTCAACAATATAATCAGAACATCAAAACAGAATATAAAAGCCTAATACATTTTTAGTCTATTGAAGCTTCAGTACTTTAGGACTATAAAAGTCTTGGGGTTTTTTATTTACTCATTCTGGTAATAAATACATTTTCCCAAAGCTGAAATCAAGCTTTTTCTTCATGGAATAACAATTTGTATCAAAAATTTAATACAAAACCTGTTTGACCACATCATCCCACAGATATAAAATATAAAATAATTCTTTCTAATACATCATATTTTCATTGCTGGTTGTGAGGCAATGCCTGTGAAAGAATAGTGCATAAACATGATACCAAATTCTTAAAAAATTGACTAATACAACAGTAGGTTGAAGAATGCTTCAATATTAGAGCAAGAGACATTTAGAAAATATATAAGTAAACATTAATTTTGCCTATTTAGCCTAGAGAAGAGATAATTTGAGGGGGGATTTTATCAATGCATATAAACATCTTGGGACAGGTTTCAAGAGGATGAGGTCAGACTCATTTCAGTGGTACTCAGAGACAGAACAAGGGACAACGGGCACAAATTGAAAGACAGTAAGTTCCCTCTGAATATGAGGAAAAAACTTCTTTGCTTTGAGGGTGCCAGAGCACTGGAACAGGCTGCTGAGAGGTTGTGGAGTCACACTCTCTGGAGACATTCAAAACCCGCCTGGACGTGATCCTGTGTAACCTGCTCTGGGTGACCCTGCCTTGGCACAGGGGTTGGACTGGATCATCTCCAGACATCCCTTCCAACCCCAACCATTCTTTGATTCTGTAACTAGAAATAGATGAGGTAAGCAGTACTGGATGTTAATTTTGTATTCATGCGCCCTGTATCTAATTTTTTTCAAAAATCTCTTTTGCTCAATTATTGTTTCGGCTGCTTTGAAACAATAGTTACAAGAAGACTGAATTTTTTTCATGTCCTTGAAACTTTGTTTATAGGTATCTGTGAACAGATCTTTAAGGTTATGTTTCATAACACTTTCTAAGTGAATCATAGCAGGTATTCCTATATTGCCTACAGCAGCAGCAGCTGTCTTTTGCCAATGGCAGTTGCATAGCAGCTTACAGCCTGTGTAAATCATTTGCTCTACAATAGCCATAAATACTCCATTTAAAGAGAACCTCAAAACAAAATCATTATATTGTACCAGCTAGATGTCCGCAATAGGTAACACAACCCACCATGACCTTGCAAATCAGTAATTACCTTAGCAATGTTAGTAACCTGATTTTTAATAGTCTTTACTTTCAATTTACATGGCCACTGAACAAGCAGGTAATCCATGATGTTGTGAAATTCAAAATACACCAAAACTGAGTAGCAAATGGGGTTCTAAGTTTTGATCTTCGTATTCCCTTTGCCTTTCTTGAAAGAGGTCAAGAACTTTTTTCTTCTCAGATACATACTAGTATCTCTGGGATCTGCCAACTATTCCCATGACTCATACCTTTCAGAGCTGTTGCCAAGTCTACCTGGCGCCAGCCAAGTCCTATATGATGTAGGCAAGTCAAGAGTCGTTAAAACCACCAAATTGTGTGTATAATTACTACATTTTGATTACTCAACAAATGCTTCAAACCATCTAACCTAACACTTCTGCACATCTGCCATTTGTCAGTGTTAATGAAAACAAAGCTACAAATCAGACCTTCATAAACCTTTCCATTCTGTGCAGCACCCAACCGCACAAAGCGCTGGTCTCCCTTTTAACCAGCACCTGAAAGTGTTACCAATGCTGTAGGCTGAAGAGAAGAATTTCTGGAGCATTTTCACAAGACTGAGGGCTTTGGTTCTCTCATTTGGATCCAATTCTGCAGTACGAATTTTATTTATTCACGCTTAACAGAATTAGAGCTTATTTATTGGTTTAAATGGAAAAAAAAATCACCAAAACAGGATCACCAGCTGATTTTTTTTAATGTATTTTGGAAACTATTTGTTCCGATTACCTTTTGTATAAGTTTGTGGAATATTACACATACTAATAAAATCTACTATTTCTACTTTTACTGATGTGAGTATTCACATTGACGAAACAACTGGAAGGCTGTACTATAGTATGAGGTATGATGTGTCTGAAATCAGTGAAATTCCTAATTATTGAAGTTATGCACACAACATGCACGTTTCCAAAACTCGTAGAGAAGTGAAGTAAGAAGAGAGGGATCATGAAAAGTACTGTAACTTGCTATGCATTTGGGATATGGTCAGACTCTTATTAGATTTATTCACGTTCCTTCAGTGTCTCCCACACTGCCTGGGTCTGATTCTCAGTCATACAACAGTCATATAACAGTGGGTTATGCAATACAAACACCATTAGAAAATGCTAATCTGGCATTAAATAACAAGAAATGAGTAGCCACTGGCACTGGAAGTACATACAAGTACCACAGCACACCTAACTAGGAGAATGAAAGACCAATTCTAACATCAGTGTATCTTTTCCAAAGCCAAAGAAAACCACACAATAAAGATGATTTTAAAGAAGATATATACAAACATGGTTATCCACTGAAATTACTACTGAGAGTATAAATGAAGACTTAAGCTACCTGCTTCGTTTTTTGCTAAATTAAAATTCAAACATATGTGAAGACATGGGACACTATGACCTATCTATAAAAACATTTAAGTCACTGCAAAAAATTGTCCAAAACTGCCCATACCTGTTATAATACCTTCAAACTTCTTTAAATTTCAGGGTTCTCCGAGAATTTCCATTAAGAATCTGCTTTAATAGACCATAACTGCTGACAATTTCTTTCATATGCTTAAAATGCAACTGCCATATTAATCCAGCTGATCAGAATTTTGTAAATATTTTAAAAGCATCTCTATTGTCAGTTATCATCAGATTATTAGGTGGCTTCTGACACTCTACAATCACCATAATCACTTAAAATAACTTTTCAAAATCCTTTACATGCAATGCATATGTCGTAGACTGTCAATATTACTGTACGCAGGAACACATCCCGTGTTTGCAATCCCATCAAGGCAAAATCAAGTGCTAAATCAAGAAACTCAGTAGCACACACCTTTTTAGAAGTGAACATACTGAGGCCTAGAGAAAAAGTATTCAATCAGATAATGCATGCAAATCAAGACACATAATCCAAACTTCCAGAATAATACGCTCCAGTGAGTATGGCTGCTCATTGTTCCCCATCTAAAAGCTGCATGCATTAAAAAATTGCTAAGTTCAACAAAACTAGATTCAATTTTTGTTTGCTATAACTTGTTACATGCAAAGCTGAAACAAGATGGACTCACAAAGCAGCTAAAGAACCACAGACTTGTAAGTTCACCCTACAACATACTGTGTTACACTTAAAAATTACCAAACCTAACTTTTTATTGTTAAAATAGAAAAGTAGAATCAAAAGTGAATTTGAATGGAAATTTGTTGTAAATACCATAATGGTTGAAAAAAGTATAGGAGGCACAAGGCAGATCTAGTCTGTCACAGCATGGTTCAGTGGGTATAATGGTACTCAGTCAAAGGTTGGACTTGATCTTGGATCTTCTTTCCAACCTTAATGGTTCTTTGATTCTGACTCAGAATTAATGAACTTTTTGAAAGGGACCTTTGGAGGTCATCCAGTCAAAACCCTGTTCAGGGAAAAAATAATAAGTACAGGTTACTCAGGGCCTTATCCAGGTGAGCTTTCATCTTCAGGGCTAGAAAATTCTCTGCCCCACTGAGCAATATGTTCCAGTGCTTAATGACTCTCACAGTGACTTTATTTTTCCTGCTATCTATGGAGAGGATTCTACTTATTGCAACCCAGGACTTTGCCTCCCTTGTCTTTCTGCAGCACGCCCCTGAAATAATGGTTCTCTAGAGTTCTCCTTCAGCTACCTAGAGGTAGCTGAAGACCTCAACAAAATCCTTCCATTTCCTTCTGATATTAATGCTGAAGAGCCCAGCTCCCACAGCCCATCCGCACAGGACGTGTGCTCCAGCCCCCAGCCACCACGGTGGCCTTCCCGGCACTCGCTCCGCTACTTCTCAAACTGGAGAGCCCAGAACTGGACCAAATGCTCCAGTCTCACCATGCTCTCAGTGTTGAAGAAGAGAGGAGAACAATTACTTTTCTTGACAGACTGGCTACACTTGATAACCAAGTATAAGGTGGCCATCTTCACTGCAAGAGCATGATGGACTCCAGTTAGTTCCCAGGCTTCCTCTCTGGGGAATTAGTAAAACTCTCAGCTAAAAAAGAGGAAGTTTACTCACTGATTGAGAAAACAAAATTTTTTATGCTTCTTTTGACTGGGAAAAGGATGGATTTTGAAAGAAAATATATCAGGAGGAATAGGCTAAGAGTTCCCATTCTAGTGGAAATTTAGTCAGATGGTAAATAAGCCCAGACGTGTTATCTAGAGGCTGAGGGATTCAAGCAGCATGGAGATTTTTCTGCTCCCTCCACAGCCAAGGACAGGCACAGCAGAATGATTTTGTTCCCTTGAGACCAAAAAAATTGGTGGCTTCCCACTCCATGCAAACCAGGACAGTGATTCTTCTCCCCTGAGAAGGTCCCTGGTCAGCTAAAAGCTAACCTGAGTCTAAAATGACCTGACAACTATACTGGTAAATAAACCAGATCATTTTAACTACCTTGTTGGTATGTCAAAAAGCACAACACAGCTAAAATCACCTCCTTCCCCAAACCACACCAGGGTAACAATTTGACACTTGCACAAAACCCTGTCCTGGTGAGTTTAGCAGCACATACGCAGCCATTTAAACTCCGTTTGTGGAATGAATCTAGTCATGCGGAATTGGCACTGTGCTGAGGATGTCAATTCAAATTCATAAATGCTGAAAGCCAAATCGAGATCTGTAAAAACGTCCTTTTCAAGGAGATCTTATAATTACCTCTCACAATTACAGCAGATATATTGGGGCTGATTCCTCTCACAAGATGAAATTTGTGCTTTGCAGAAAATCCATATGTATTTCCAATTAAACAATTTTTTTGTTATAAACTTCATTCTTGAAAAGAACTATACATTGTAGGCAGTGAATCTGATGCAAATTGTAGCATATTACAGTTTGTTAAATAAGACTACAGAGACATTTTTTCTTGTGGAACTCCATTTGTATCTCGTAATTGTGAAGTTGAAGATCTCCCTTTTCTTTCACCTTCATCCATCCTTTCTACTTTTAAAATCAGACCATTTTCGTATTTAACATAGGAAGATCAAGTAAATAAAAACAATATACAGAGAATAAAATACATGTGTCATATATGCAAAAATTCTAGCTAAAGGCTTCAAAATTCTTCTATGATTTCCCATAATTTCCTTAGTAAGAAATATAACAAGAGTGATAATTGAATACATTAATCTATCTATATATATCTAGTACATACATAGATATATGTCTTCATGCAGAAAAAAATTACAGCTTTCAATGGCCAAAAGCTTATTTTTCTAGGGAGGTTACCGGTCTTTCTATTTAAAAGCATCCACTAATAAAACCAATCTAAGGGTATGTTAACTAGCTCAATATAAAAGTTGGGACTTTTTATTTCTCTCTATCACTTTTATTTCACAAATGCAAGTCACTAGCTAGAATGGAGTCTATAGGCAAATAACAGTAAGCAATCATTCAAAGCTCATTATAAAATATTATAAAAGTCTTCAAGGTAAACACAAAGCCATGTCTGAAATGGCTCATACAGGATGTATAATGCTGACATGGCTGGATCATCTTCCCTCCCCACCTTTTGCTAGCTCATTACCAGACATGGCGTCATTACTGGAGCTGCTCATTTAAGTTCTTGAAGGGACTCATACACCCTTTTGTTGACACAGTCACCATCTGAAGTTTGTGAAAAGAAAATGTCAGCATTCAGATAAAATAACTGAAGAAAGATGTCTTCTGACTCCCGTCTTTAAAACATAAAAGGGCTGAAAATTACTTACAGTTCTGAAAAGGACACATATAGGTTCCATTTTACAAGGGGAGAAATAGAGCACAGAAATGAAAATCATTTTTACTTCTTGCTCTTCCCTTTTTCTTCAACTGTCCAATAATACATGTCATTCACACAGCAATTTTGTATCAAATATCCATTCAAACTTCCTACTTAAGCATTTGCCAGACCAGTTAACTGTGTCCTGATAATTACAGACAGCAATCATCTATATTTGGACAGTGGTCAACAAACATACTGTTTTCCAAATATGCTGCTCTTCATGCCAGTCTTTCCCTCTCCCCAGTAAACAATCTGAGAATTCATCTTCTTGCTAGGATTTTTAGAGTGCATGCTCAGTTACAAATGCCTTATGCTTCTTCTTTATGCCCCATGCATGTCTGGCAATACACAAGGGCTGCAACATTTACCACAGTAACCAGGCTGGGTGAAACCAGAGTCACCTACCCAGATATCCTGTCCCTTGTGATGACCATCACTAGCTACCTAAAGGGAAATCTCTAGAAAAGGAAAACCATGTAGTGATACAGTACCAGAAGGATACATTACCAGCCTCAAGGAATCAGAACCTTGTGCAGTGGTCTTTTACCATCTTGGATTTTTCTGACCTAAATTGTGATTTTCTGAAACTATCAATTTTTGGCACATACAATGTCCTGGGGCAGTATATCTAGCAACTTAAGTATTCACTGTGTGAAGCCAGGGCATTTTTTTGTTAAATCTACCATCCGTTAGTTTCATTTGATGACATCCTGTTCTCTTACTAGAAGAATGTTCCCTTCTCACTACACTCCCAGTTTTACAGACCCCAGTCTTAGTCTTAGCCTTCCTCCCTCATTCTTTCTCTCCTCAATCACAGTGATCTTTTCTTTGGTCAGAGAAGTTCTAACATTTAATTTTTAATGTAATATTACTTCCCTTTGTTGCCATACTGTTTATGAAGATACTTAAAAACACAGACCAGTATTGAAGTCTCATGGTCCTCTGTGATAAGACCTTTCCCAACTACCAAACAAAACAAATAAAAAAATGGTCAGTTTCCTACTTTTTAAGATGTTATTTTTCTGAATGATCCATTGTAACATAATTTCCCTTGGTTTTGTTTTTTTGGGGTTTTTTTGGGGGGGGGTTGTTTGTTTGTTTGTTTGGTTTGGTTTGGGGTTTTTTTGTTGTGTTTTGTTTTTTTGGTGTTTTTTTTTTTTTTTGCGAATCCAAGGAAGTTTTATCAACTGGACAGCCTTTCCCTGCATATTCACCAATCTTTTAGAATGGCCATCTACCAAGAAGCTGTAGTGACTCTTGTCCAGTTCTTCATATTTATCTAATGTCCATTAACAATATTCTGTCTACTCATTTGTGAAGTACAGATCCAGACTTCCAGGTCTGATCTCTAACACCCTCAATAACCTTTCCTGAGCATTGTATTTGCCATGATTAAACCAGCACCGATAGCATTTTAAGCAGCAGGTTACAACTTTGCATTAACTGTTCAGCTATTTCATACCTGACTTCCCCTTAAAATAGAATGCCACAGGTCCCTGGGGACTCATCTTGTCAATTTGTCTTACATTTTCTTCTACTGAAACTCTTGTGAAACTCTTTATTTAAGCTCCCAGCTACTCAGGAACATCCAGAAGAAGTAAGTCCTGCTGCACTGTGACACGGGCCACTTCTCCCAGCAGTTCTCCACACCTGCTCACAGCTGACTTGAGATCTGTCTCAGAGATGAAAGGATGTGCAGGACTCCTCTCTACCTACTCATTAACCATAAGAGACCAATCCTCTTTACCCTTCTCCATGTTCTTGCTGCTACTTCTGATTTTTTCTTTTGGTGGCATTCACAGGACTTACAAACCAGTAGAAAATCAGCTGAAGGGACTGGTGGTTTGGCCGTGGAAACACAACCAAGTAACACAGACAAACTCAATCAGTGAAATAAGGCTGAAGAACCACATCTTGCACAACTTCACTGCCTGTATTTCTGATGTTTGCTCAACTTTTGCTCACAATTCAAGCAGATTCTTGCCACATTTGCAATAGCTAATTTAAAACAGGTGTGAGAGGAACAGGATCAGTACCCTTATTCCAAAGACAGCTGGGAATAGCAGGCACTGTTGTAGAACACTTTTATCTTAGAATTCTGCTTGCTAAATGTTATTTACAACCTTCTGCGTTATTTATCATTTTATCTCATTATGTATTGTCTAGAGATGCAATTTTCAAAATGGGGTGGGAACACCTTGTTTTAGTGGAATTAGATTTAGCATTTAAAACATTCATATAGCCAATCAAAGTTTAATGAACTCTTCTGCAGACACTGTTTATTTTTGGAAAAGTTTTAATAACTTTTCCTGTAATTAAAAATAGCATACAATATCAGAAGCCAGCAGCAATTAAAGGTAATCAAATTTGGGAAATTCTGTAGGAAGTACAAAAAAGATCTGTAGATATTTTGTTCAGTGTTTATCATCAGTTGAAGTACTGTTTGCTTCACAAAACAGAACAATGCTTATCATTAAAACACAAAAACATTTCTGCTAAGTTCTTTGCCTGATTTTCTTCTTTCATAAAATGCACTCCATGTGAAACAAGTCTTCAAAAAAACAAGGCCTAAAAAACCCTACTACTCAGGGTGCCTTTGAGGATATTTAATTAAAATCTAATCCTGCATTCATTAAGGCTCACATAAATTAAGCTGTCATTCATAAGATTTATGGATTCTCATTTGCATATTGCATACAATTCATCAATTACTCAAGTATGAAAGGAGCACATTTCCCTTGGAGCTGCATGCTACCCTGCCAACATTTGAAATGAGGGAAAGAGCAAGACTGTCAGGCATTCACACAAACTTTCTTCCAAATGTCTGCTCCTTGATTAATCTAATTTTCTAGCTATTCCTTACAAGATACAACAACAGCCCTTCTGCAAATTTCTATTATTTCTCCTGTCTTCATCATAAAATCTTCTTGTCTTTTACTAATACTTCATGTCTGACTGATTATTATTTGTTTGCTAATGATATGGCATGAATGTTTTCTTTATATAAATGCATAAAGCACACATCAGAGTTAAAATAAAATGATTAGTATTTTCAGGTTTTGATTTTTCTGTTTAACATCACTAATTTGCTTAGCCGAGCTTAGTAAAGAACCTAAGCAATGAGGAAAAAAACCCAACAAATTACAAATCTATCATTTAAAACAGCCATCAGTATCGAGCCAGAATATTTCTTTTAGTGTGTAATGGTAATGTGCACATAATTAAACCATTAAAATTTAACGTTAAAATATAATTAAGAAAAGACAACAAATGTTTAATGCGAAAAATCAGCTTATTCCCAGATGCTGAAGTGTGTACCTGACTACACTTCTGAAAGTTGTAGGCAAAGTAGGGATACAGGTTAGGGTTTTTTGGTTGCACACAAAACATGCTGTGTTAATTCAATTGTCTTCTCTAGGGAGTTAATCTTAATTTCAGTGGCACAACTAGGAAGTAGCAGTCTTTGCTTGCCCAGTCTCTGGATACCTTCCAACATGCATGTGATCAGGTGCTGAATTTAATGCACAACACTTACTCATGTCTGGGAGTTTCTAAATTAAAATATAGGAATGTATCTACACCACCTAAAATAACTCTGAAGGTCTGCTCTAAATCTATTGGCTCATTTTATATTGTTAATTACCTAGCAAAAAAAAAAAAA
>WBNO01027808.1:0-22673 GCA_013400575.1 Peucedramus taeniatus | reverse complement strand
TTTGGAGGGACATCTTCTTGTGGTCTTCAAATACATTTTACAGTTTATACCTTCCAGTGCATTTCCTGGCATATTGTCTTATAAATTGTCTTAATGACAAAACCTTAGTCTCATCTACAGTCTCACTTAAAAAATAAAAGCAAAAAACCAAGTCACTCCACAGGCCAGAACTCAGATTCACAATACATTGGGATATGACATTTTCATCTGAAACTGGAGTAACACTGTTTTTAGGCTTCTGCATTAACAGGTACACTAAAACTCAACACCTCTTCAATATTACAGTTCTGTCTGATCTGCAGACCTGGAACTTGCTAGAGCTTTCAAGACTCCTATGATCCTCACTCCACAGGAGAAAGCCTGTGATTCCACCAGTAATCTAAGAACATTTACCTTACCATTATTTTCCCATTACCTAATCATTAATCAGTTCTCACTGGAAAACAGATAACTTTTCAAATGGAAGATGTACTTGCAAATAAAGCTGCATCAACAGAAGCAATACTTCCTGAGAAAACACAAGGATCAAAAATATTTCTAAAGCTGTGTTTTGAAACAAAAAGAGGTGTGTAAAGGTTACCTTTTCCTTGGTCTTTTTAATTTTGTTTTCTCTTTGCTTTTTCTTTTTTGTTTCTTCTTTTCTTCCTCTTCATTTAAATCTATAGGTAGAAAATTAAAGTTTACAAAACACTTGTCTGAATTAAGATCAGCATTAAAAAAGTAGCTTCAATAGCAATGTCCAGTTATTACAAAATTCTTGTTAAAAGGCTTTCTTTTCCTTCCCCCAAATTCTGGTTAGTATAGCAATTTCAGGAATATATTGCAGTAGCAGCAGGACTTTTATACACAACTTACATTGTATTGACATTGATCTAAGCACTAAGAATGAAGGAAGGCCTGTAAAATGTAGTAGAAAGATCTTTTCCTACACATTTACATCAGATTCATATTTTCATATCTGTTCTTTATCATGGAAAGGGTGGTAAAGTACTGGAATGGTCTGCCCAGGGAGGTGATGGAGTCACCATCCCTGGATGTGTATAAAAAAAGACTGGATGTGGCACTCAGTGCCATGGTTTAGCTGAGGTGTTAGGGCATGGGTTGGACTCGATGATCTTGAAGGTCTCTTCCAACCCAGTGATTCCATGAGTCTTATGTATTTTAACAGTTTTAACATTTAACATATTATTGTCCAAGTCTGAAAACTAGAACAAATAAATGAAATAATATTCTGTTAGGCTTCCCTGAGTTACTTCCACACATCCCTATTTCATGGTTCACAAACAGCAATGCCATAAGTGAGACACGTTTGAGTTAATTGTCAATGTACTTCCTACAGGGACCAGCAAAAGAGTCACCCCTCATCTGGTTGTGTCTGCTCCCTGCCCTAATGTTCTACAGTGTGCTATGGTGACTTCACATTTCTCTTACAAGCAATGTTTTTATGACATTAATGAAACTTCTGACCTTAAATTTTACTATACCAGTTAAAAAGTACTTTTGAACTCTCCAAAAGGCAAATTCACCACATAAATACACATTCAGCTAACAGGAAAATACTGGCTTTACAATTTATACTTAAAAAAGAGAGCCAATTTTTAGTATTTTATCTTATTCCTATGACCCTTTCCATAAAGTCTGAATGCTGGTGTAGTTATTCCTTTGCTACAAAACACACAAATTATTAGTGTGTATGTTATGGAGTGGAACTTGAAAGAGTTTAATATGACATAAAAGAGCAAATTACTTTTGGAGCAATGCAAAAACATGAACAAGAATGGGTGAACAAGCAGTATTTTTTTAAGAAAATAGTGCAAAGTCTTGAGAAGATGAGAAAATGGCAAAATACCACCTGGATAACTGACAGATACACATCTCCTTACACTATACGTAACAGCCACAATTTGTGGAAGAACATATAATAAAACAGAAATATTAGAAGATCAAGCTGTTTTTCATGCACATATCCATCGTCAGTCAGCTTAGGACTGAAAAAAACCCAACCTTTACATTCAAAAATGTGGTGGTAAGTATTTTTTCCAAGGAGACTTGTTCCAAGAAAGTACCGTTGCAGTATCAATTCAGCGCTCTTGATAAACAGCCTATCCATTTCTTATGAAGAGTACAACTAACTGTAGGGTTCTATCTATCCCTTTTCCTTTCTAAATAGCATATTCTGTAGGAACTAAACGTCAGCACATACGAGAGCAAAAGAACAAAACATAATGAAAAAGAGAAGGGCAGAGAAGAATGTTCATTCATTTAAAACACACTGTGATGAAACAAACTCCGTTTCTTACTTAGGTGCACAACCTCTTTGGAGTCGAAATACAAATGAACTCATTTATCTGATAAACAATTCATCTACTCTCACTCTGACAACGAGTTGATAGTCAGTCCTTCCAAATATAGAACAGTACTTCTCAAAATATGAATGACTGAATTCCAATTTACCAGCTGTTTCAGTCAAAATCATACTTAGAAACTGGAGAGAAATTCAGGTGTCATATTTTTCAGTAGTTAGAAGATGTTTAAACTACGTGTCATAATCAAAAGATTAACTCAGAACATTCATGTCATTTTCTTCTAAACAGCTTCTTAGTAAAAGATTAATTAATCTCTTGTATTTAGAAGCCCCTTTTGAGATATTCCAAATAGGTACATTAGTAACTTCCTATAGAAGCAATTAGTACGAAAAGAGTGTGGGTGTATCAAATCTCTGAAGTCTGAACACATAAAGTAAAAGACCTATTTTTACATCACAGGCTAAAAGAACTAAAAGTAGTTATCAGAAAGGATAAAATGAGAGTCCCTGCATGTCAGAACACTGTAATTCAAAACCCACAAAAAACACCTTACTCTTTTTTTCACGCATGGCTTGTAATCTCTGTAGTTCCTCTTCCTCGCTGTCTTCACTGCTAGTGCTGCTAACATCTAAAACAATATCTCTTTGAGGATCTACTCGGAGGAAGTTTCGACATTCAAATGTCAGATGACCAGCTGAACAAAATAAATATACAGAAAGAAAAATTACAATTTACCAAAAAAGTCAAAAACTAAAGAGCGTTGATTTTTGTATTACTCATTTTTGAGAAGGAAAAAAGGTAGGCTGTGATCTGTGAAAGGGGCAGGAGGAAGCCTACTTTGAAAACGTTTCCAAGAATTTGACAGGTTGTGCAATGCTCTTCCATTTAATAGTGCTTTATGGCTTCTCTCCTCTTCTGCTAATTTGAAGATTTTTTTCAACATTAGTTTCTATTTTTTAATGGTCTTAGATACTTAAGAAATTACCTAAAAACAGCATGAAATATTTCAAAAACTACAGTAAGTGTTGCATTGCTTAACTCCCTCTAGTGAAATTGTACAATCCTATTTGCTTATGAAACATAATCTTTAACAGCCAGTACTTAATACTGACTAAACTACTGCCTGATCAGTATTTTTAGTTTTCTAAGTTATATCTTGATAATCATGACCAGCTAGAAACCTTGTTCTGAATACACTCATTTAAAATAAAAAAAAAAAACCATGAAATTTTAAAATCATGAAGATATGGTTTGGGAGACACAGAATTCAAGTAGAAATTGAAGTAAACTCATGTTCTTAGTAAGGATGATGACAAACTACCTACACCTTGAAGACAGAGATTTTAGGAACATATAAACATGGATCAGGTGATTTGACTACAAGTTTCCTTCTGTTTCAGAAAGCTTCTGATACTTGCTGTATGTAGAACCAAAGCACTAAATCTGTATTTATATCCACTGTTCTTTGAAAGAACAGATACACAAAACATGTAATTGACAAAATTTGTTGCAAAAGCCTGAAGTAAAAGAATGAAGAAAATGTTTTTCCTGTCACCCAACATAACGTTCATATAAAAAACCCAAACAGCTTAACTCACTGGGCTAAAAGTTCAAGACAATTCAGTACAAAACAGTGTCCAATCCTCCAGTGTTCTAAAAATAAGAGTCAGTGATTAAAATTTCAAAATCTTCACTAAGACCTGTCTCCATTAATCAGGAAAACTAGCCACAGACATTTACAACCAGTGTATGATCCAAGGAATGAGCTAAATGCCAACTGCAGAACTTGTAAGCTATAAAGGTAGCTGTTTCTTGACATACAGAACGCACAAAATAGTATTTTCTTAGCATAAAAGATTATACAGATTTTAAACTATTTTTTTCTGGTGAATTAGATTGGACTTAACTTCAACTGAAATGCCTGCCTCTTTGCAGTCAGATTCAGAAGAGGCACAAGTGCTCATCTCAGTGTATATCAACGAAGGTGCTTTCAATTCAAAGTTTCTCAAGTAATTGCATTGAAATGTAGTATGTATAAATATAATAGGATAATTTTTTTTGCTGAGGAACTCAAAGAGTGTTGATATGTGTGAGATATCAGAGAATGAACATGAAATAAATAAAAGGAAAATAACATGGTAATTTAAACTGACAAATGTCTGGGCAACTTCTTTCCTTTTTTTCCTCTCTCCTCAGTTCCAACCAACACCATGAGCCAAAGAAAACACTGTAACTTCATATTGCTTATTACAGACTTACGGTAGCCACACTTCTTGCATCCAGCTCTGATATTATCCTTATTTCCACCTGAAAGAGAAAATTTCACGAATTAGGTGTTGCTTAAGAGAACCTTGAAGTTTCTTTCAAATGTGGCTTGATAATGTCAATACACAGACAGAAGTGATTGCCCCTCACGAGTATTAAGTACACCAAGATCTCTTAAAAAAACCTGCATTTCTAAGGCTACTTTTCTGTGCAATAATCTATCAGAATACATTTGTCTAATTTAAACTGCTAGAGATCATTTAGTCTTACATAATTTACTGCCAAATCTTATTTGGTTTATTGCGACCTTTCCACTTGTTTACTGACAGTATGAACACATTGATAGACATCTAACATTCCACTTATCTGTAGCACACAATATAAATCCTAGTGAAAGGATATTGACAGGCATTCACTGGAAACTCTGAAGTGATTTGTATTTTAATTACAAGAACTGACTTTACAAGGCAATTGAAAACACCAAACCAAATCAAAAAATCAGTCCTTGAAAACAAAGAAGGAGATTAAAAAGTCAACAGATTGTTAAACTATTCCGAATCCAGACAACATGACACCAAATACAAAGAAGGCAAGAAAGCAAATGTGCAAGAAAATGAAGACAGTTACAGAAAAGTTTGGATTCTAAACAGGAAGAAGGCTCTGAATAATGCAAATTTTAGGTATTGAAAGTGTGTGATTCTCCCATGTGAGACAACAGTTAAGTTAAACAGACACAATAGGACATAATTCAGGAGAAGCACCAAGATTTGCCCCACCCCCCAACAGATCAATCTTAATTTTAACCATTTAAGCCATTGATAATGAAAGTTACAAGTGAATTCCCAAAATCAAAGAATGCATTCTATTTCCCAACTGAATACAGCAGAAAAACCCAGTGACTTAAGCAGTCATACACTATCAGAAACTGAGTACATCGGTCCCCTTAATTTAAACTATGGTTTACTGAAACAAGCACTGTCTTTAGAAAATTCTACTCAAAATAGCAGAAACCTTCAAACCCCAAGTTGAAAAAACTACCTTGGAAACTTGGACAACTCAGGTGTATGCCTTAAAGAGTATTGGAAAGCCAAGCAACAAAGATCCATACATTCCATTATAACAGATGGTTCTCTGCAGAGCCCAAGCCCTTAGTATTACATATCCCCTTCAAGGTCAGCAGTGTTCAGGTACCTGTTTTGTGACTATCTTTAGAAGGACACCCATGAATGAGATAAGGAGGTAGGGAGCATAGAAGAAAAGAGTCACAAAATAAAAATCAAAAGCATACCTGTAACTTGCAATGTCACATCAGAAAAACACTCAAACTAGCATTTGCTTGTTCACTACACCTTGGAACTAGAAAACAAGATCACCCAAGCCACCTACTTTGTCTCAATTTTCTGAAATATTTCTGAGTGAGCCTCAGCCCCACTGCATAGCTGACCCATATGTAAAGAAAGATTTGGTATTCCAGCCAAGGAAGGTCAGTTCACTCATGTGGACACTACAGAAATCTCCCGTGTAAGTCAGGATCTCCAAAAGAGACACCCAGCAGATGACAAAAATATAAATATTGTTATCAAATACTCCTACCAAATTCCAAGGACAGAAATTTTGTTATTGTTTTAGGCTTTAAGTAATAATGTTAGGAGGCAAGGGTTTAGATTAGATGAAAATTTTTTTAGATGACTAAAAGCAAACGAATTGCAAGGAGCTTCCTTTCTCACTCCTTCCCATATCTTAATTCTGAATACAATTAACAAGTGGCACAGAACTAAGAACTTCATTCATTCGGTGGAGCATAAGATTGAAAAGAAAACCTTTGGAAACCTTTGAATGCAAACACGTCTTCCTCAAAAACCCCTTCTAGAATGGGAACAAGCTTATGAAGGCCTTCGTTTTATCAGAAAAGCAGATCACCAAAGCTCAGGCCTGTCCAGCTGTTCTCGAATCAAACACTCCCCGTTTTTCAGGGCAAGAAAACACTGCGGAGGAATGGCGAGCACAGACCTGAACACCCTGCAAACCGCGCAGGTGTTTCTGCCTGCCCTCACTCACAAGAGCAATCTACTGGGACACAAGCATTAATCCAGAACGACAGATGAGGAGAAAGGCCAAGTCTGACAGCCACCGTTCCTGAGTTCTAACCTCAGAGAAGGAGGCGATGCGAGCGCAGCTGGGTCAACCCAGAACCTCGGGGAGGGGCCCCGCAGCCCCAACAGGACGCGGCCGCAGCGCCCCAGCGCTGCCCCTGCCCAGCGCGGGCACGGCCCCATCTGATCTCCATCCCATCTCCATCTCACNCGCCGCTCGTTCCCGTCCCCAGGCTGCCGGGGCACGGAGCCGGCCGGCGCTGCCCCGGTCCCGGGCGGGAGCCCCTCACCCGGCAGCGCCATCCCGCCGCTCTCTCCAGACTGCGCCGGCCCTCAGGCGCAGCGACGCCTCTCCCCGCCGGAAGGATTTGCCCGGCGCACTCCCGGACCGTACCACTGCTAGGGAAGGCAGGGTGCCTCAGCATCCCTAGGGCGGGAGCCACGGTGGGGGACCACAGATGTGTGGAGAAGCCTGCGTGTTTTTCCCAAGAGACGTCCTTTCTCAGTGAATCTCGGAGAGATTCCGGCCGAGGATTCATTCCTTCACCCTTTCTTCCGGCTTGTGCAACTTCATCCCCCCCTCCCCTGGGCTGCGTACAGGCGCCCAAGATGGCGGGAGGCTCGGGGCGGTAGGAAGTGCTGGAGGCGAAGCGAGGTCCCGCGGCTGCTGGGGAGGGCGCACCGGCCAGGCCGGGCCTTTCCCCGTCATGAGCAACATCTACATCCAGGAGCCGCCCACCAACGGGAAGGTGAGGCTTCCAGGGTGGAATCCTGTAGAAGTAATATATTGTAGGGTTATGGAGGAACAGGCGAAAGGAACACGAGTTTGGGTGGTGGTAGTGGTGATGATGATGATGATGGTGATGGTGATGAGTGGGGGTGGGGGTGGGGAGGTCCTTGTTTCTGTGGTGGATTGTTTGGTTAAACTTACTTCTTTGATGCTGCCAGAGTCAAAGCATGAGGCGTGATGTTGGAGACATAACAGAGCAGTCCTCGGAGCGTTTAATTCAATTTTCTCTATTCCCGATTATATCTTGCCTTCTTAATTTTGTTATGATCTCTCACTGAATGTAAATAATGTTGTTTGTAAGAGCGATACGTTTGGATATTTATGACGCTTTTTCCCCCACGTTGTTTTGTTATAGAAATTATAAAGGGTATCTTTAAATTTCTATAAAACATCAGCCACGTTATGTTGTGTTATGTTAGTTATGTTATGTTAGCTATATTATACATCTTTATAATACATTTTGATGCAGAGCTGTATCTCAAGGTCTGAAAATGCTAGCTAGAACTAACAGTAGCTACCTGACACACTTAAATGTATACCACTCTTACAAATACAACAAATTCAGATTTGTTTTTTTAGGCAGTTATACTCCTTGATCACTTGTGACTAAGTTACAATAAAACTGAGGCTGCATTTATCTGTATGTTTATAGGTTTTGCTGAGAACTACAGCAGGAGAGATAGATATAGAATTATGGTCAAAAGAAGCACCAAAAGCATGCAGAAATTTCATCCAGCTATGTATGGAAGGTAATTATTGGGATGGGAGTTGTTGAAATTAATTACTATGTGATCTTTGTGCCCTTTCTGTAAGATAGAGGTTGTAATTATGTTTTTACTTTAGTATATCAATAAGTTTATTTCTGTTTAGAGATTATTAATTAACACTCAGACAATGTTTTTCAAGGTTACCAGTGAAGCTGGTGGAGAAAAAAAAAGTAAAAATTTTGGATGGTTTTCTCAAATTAAGCTGATGACATAGTATTGAAACATTGTCTTTCAGAGTTTTGAGAGGCTTACTTTCAGCAAATGTCTACAAAATATAACAACTTCAGTTGTGTGTGTATGAATAGACAGTGGTGCACTATTGGACATTCTCCAAAATTCTCATTTCTGCATCACAATTTACACTACCATTTATTTTTTTTCCATGAGTGCTCCTAATGTTTCAGTTACTGTATTTTTTTTTGTTGATGAAAGCTCTGTAAAACTTTCCACTGAAGTAGTGAGTACCAGAATGAGAAGCTCCCTACTGAGAAAACTGTAACAACAATCTGTGAATATGTTTTCTAACTGGTGTTATTCTTCCATTTAAGCATTTCTAGGATTGTTAAGAGTTTTCAGCCTTCATCTGTTAAAAATAGCAGTCTAGGCTTTGTGCTTCCAGCACAGATCCAGTCTGTTTTATCCAGTCTTTTTTCCCTAATGCTGAGACTTCTTGCAATTATAAAGGAATTTCTTAGCCCATGATAAAGGTTCATGTATGCTCAGTGGGCTTTATTTCCTTTCTGATTTTTTAATTGCTGATAGCATCTTGTGCTTTGTAATACATTTAAGTATTTCTCATTATTATCCCAGCACATAACCATCCACAATTGTGTCTAGTTATGCTGCAACATTTGTACACTCTGCTTTGTCTTGCAGCATGCTGCAGATTTATTTATTATTAATATTATTATTATATCAACCAGGGGTTTGGTTCAGGTAAAGTTATGTATTCCTTTGGTTTTCTTATGATCTTGTAACCTCTCTCAGGTAAATAGATAGATAAAAGAAGATAGCTTAGAGAGCAAAATGTACCACATATTTCATTCTGCAAAAATTACCAGTTTAGGTACAGTATAGGTGATAAAAGGTGGTGAGTGAAAGAGCAAATCACCTGTATATGGACATTGCTAATGTTGTATGTGAGATCTCATCCAGGATAGAGCACAGTGTTTCTAGTTCTCCTTTTAAATTGGTGTATTTTGGTAGTGTCATTCCAGTAATAAAACTTAAAAGCTGAAAAGACTGTAATTCATCAAGATCATCTTGTCAGTGATGGGTAGGATTTTTTGCAAAAGAAACGTGTGACACCACAGGATGTGATTTCTTAAGTCTGTGGAGAACAGAAGGGAACCAAATAGAAGCCAACAGCAGAATATAGTTGCAGTGTTTGCTTTCTGGAACTTCAGTTTCTGGACATCACTGCATGATCTATATGAAAGTTTGGGTTTGAGACCACTTACATGTATTTAATATTTTTTTTTTTNTTTTTTTTTTTTTTTTTTTTTAGAGTATTACAATAACACAATATTTCACAGAGTAGTGCCTGGCTTTATTGTGCAAGGGGGTGATCCCACTGGTACTGGATCAGGAGGAGAGTCAGTCTATGGAGCTCCTTTCAAGGTGTGTATCTCTGTCTTACACGTTAATTTGGTATTCTCTATCCGTTGTGCTTCCTACCAAGTTCTGAAAAATCAAATCTTATATGAAGTGCTTACATGTGTAGTAGTTGTCTTCATGTACTGCTTCAGTATGTTTGAATATGCCCTTCCAAACTGAGAGTTCTTGGATCTGGCTACTCTGGTATAATGATAAACCTGGGGTCTCAGATCCTGAGTGAAGCTACGATCAGCAGCTGTGTTCTGTTNCTGTTCTGCCGGACTGTTTTATTTCAGGTGGGGCAGGTACTTCTAATTTGTGACTGAAGCTGCAAAGCCTGTTTCTGGGCCTTCCATCTTCTTGCTGCCAGACTTCTACATCTAGCATGAGCCTGAAGTTGGTGGGAGGGGGTGGTACCTGAGCAGAGAACAAAACAAAAGTTACCAATATTGTAGTAGCATTGCTGCTTCAAAGTAGTGGTATCTCAGTACTGCAGTGTTCAGCATTGTGATATTACAGTAGTTTTCATCACTTTCTCCTTGCTTTGAAAGGAGTCCTATTTTGTCTTCCTAATTCCAGAAAATGTTCTTCCTATGGATTTTTGCATTACTCCACTATTACGATATGTTACATATTACGAGATGTAATGTTATCTTTTAGTAACTTTACATTAATTAGGATTTAAATTAATTTTTCACATAAATACAGTTATTGTTAAAAACACTATTTTTGCAAGAAGTGTATGAAATGCAGTTTCTTTTTAAAATGTTTTTTATTTTCTTAATATTGAGGGGATTACAAATGCAAATAAAAACAATGAATAGCAATTGATTTTTAGGCAATGACTGAAAAAAAGATAAAATTCACAAGACAACTTAGAAATTTTTTTATTAGTAGTGTGTCTTTCTGTTATTGATATTTTAGTTTCTAAGTTTTTGTTTGGTGTTTGTTCATTGTGTGTTTATGGTTCCTATTGAAGACTGTTCATTTGTTTTCATTATTATAGGCACTAGGGATTAGAAATACTGACTAAAAATAATTTTTGCTGCTCATGGTAGTAACTTTTGAATATAATTCTGACATTGAGTTTCAAAATATTTGGGATTTATTACTGTCTGGATTCAAAAGAAAATTAGCAGCATTTTTTTCCGTGTGTGCATGTTGGTGTAGATAATATGACTCCTATCACACTGCAGCTAAAAGAGTGAAAAGATAGTTTTATTCTGATATCATTCTCTTTTCTGTCCTGTTTTTACCAGGATGAGTTCCACTCACGATTGCGATTTAACCGAAGAGGACTTGTTGCTATGGCAAATGCTGGGCCCCATGATAACGGGAGTCAATTTTTCTTCACATTGGGTCGTGCAGATGAGCTTAACAACAAGCACACAATCTTTGGAAAGGTCTGTTACATGAATTGGAGTTTAAGTCTGACAGAAGCTACTAGAAGTTTCTCTTAAGGCTGGTTTATTATTGTTTGCTGCTATGTGCGTTTGAATTTTATTTCAGTGCTTTCTATGCTCTCTCCATTCTCCTTGTTTCTTATATCTGGTAGAAATGTTTCTGTGGATTGTTCCTGTTATTATCTATTTTGCTGTTGTTATTCTTCTAAATTGTATTTTCATGTTGTGCTGTCTTTAAATAATCTCATTCGTATTATTATGGCTTGGTTATTAATCAGTTTATCTAATACTAATGACACGTTAGAAAATTTTATTTAGAAATAGTTAGATTCTAATTACCCAAGAAGGGTCAAGAAGATGAAAAACATGAGATGAATTTACCACACTCATGATTTATTTAAAAGAAAATAAAGCAAATATTTTTTTTTAATTTCAGTGGTCTTTGTTTTCCGTTTCATAGCTCACAGTAAGACTTCATCTGCATACATTCTCAAAACTACCTGTAATCCTTCAACTTTTGCCATTAAATTTGAAAACCCAAACTTTTGTATGTTGTATTTACTGTCTTTTAGAAGCTCTACATGCTTACAGTATTTCCTATAGCACTTGTACTTTCAAAATTTTTTACATAATAATTGCCTTGTATTTTGCAGAATAAATAACACAAGTTACAGTCTAGAACTTTCAAACCTTTCTTTGTAAATTTGCCAGGTTACAGGGGATACGATATATAACATGTTGCGCCTGGCTGAAGTAGAGGTTGACAAGGAAGAGAGACCTCTCAGTCCGCACAAAATAAGAAGTAGTGAGGTGAGTATGTTCTGTTTTGAAATGTAACATTTTAAAATTCTTTTGGGCATAGTGTTCAGAAAATTTGGCTTGTCCTTTTGCATATTGTTTTAAAATATTGAACCACTTAATTACAAAATATTTGCTAAAGATGTGTTTAAAATACTGGTTTTTTAAACAGGTTTTGTTTAATCCCTTTGATGACATTGTCCCACGACCAAACAGAAAACTGAAGAAAGACAAACCAGAAGAAGAAACGAAAAAGTCCAAAGTAAAAGGCACAAAGTAAATATATGCAAAAGAAATGGTGGTTAATTTTCCTTCATCTTTAATTTGTAGTTTGGCAGGTTTTTACTTGCATTTCTGCCTTTGAAGCACTTCCTTGTTTCTGGGGGGCGGGTTCATGCAAATGTAGTTTCTCTGACTGAAATGTTACCGTGCTCTGCTAAGCTGTAGCTGTTTCATGCATGGTGATAGTTTGTTGGAAAATAATGGAAGGTAGTTTATCTTTCCTGTGTGACACAATGTGCAGTCATCTGACAGATCCTGCTGCAATTAAAGCCTACTGGTATGAGTAACTGGGTTGCAGCTCATTTATTTGGGATCTTTTGAACTTATTTCATCAGATACCGTTTCTCCCCTATTGTAGTACTTAGCAAGAGGCAGGCATTTTGACATGGGAAATTTTACTTTCTGTGAATGAAAATTCCCTAACATGCAATGAAAAGTAATAGGAAGTCTAAAGTGGGCATGCTGTCAGTTCTGCTGCATAAAAATAGAACATGTTGCAATTGACTGGTTCTAACAGTGTGAGCAATTAACTCTTAAAAAGAAATTATAGCTCATAATTTTTTAAAATTGCATTCTGTGAATGTGTACACATTTGATACGTTTCTGAGCTGTCATATCTTGAAAATCTTGTGTCTTGAATGCTGCTTTGTTGAGAAAAAAATGCAGCTGTCAGCATTCAAGAATCTGGGAAAGTGAGTCAAGACAGGATTTCTTAAATTGTGTCTTAACTGATGCTTTGCTACCCTTGTTTTATCTCAGGAGTATAATACAACATGCTTTTCTGAATATTTGTGATTTATTGCAAAGCAAAATGTAGTTGTTTGGAATTGGTACATTTAGCAGGACAAAAAGTTTTTTTAAAAAGTCATATACAACATGAATGTAATATATTTAAAGTTAATGGAATGTTACTAAGACAGTATTTAAAATTTTGCTAGAAATTTTCTTTTTTCTCTTAAAGAAACTTTAGCCTGCTTTCCTTCGGGGAAGAAGCTGAAGAAGAAGAGGAAGAAGTCAGTAGAGTTAGTCAGGTATTGTACCAAATTATCGTAATTTTTCTTTTCAGCCTAATTTCCTTTTCTGCATATTTGTGGAAAGCTTTAAGGTTTCTAGTCTTCTTCTTACATTTGCATTTTGAACAATAATAATAGCAGTTGCTTCAGTTTTTAGGATTCTACTGTTACAGCATTTTGCAAAACCAGAAGTTTTTGGCTTTCTTGATTTTGAGGGTGCCTTCAGTTACTGCATGGAATTTTTACATTTCCATGAACAGAAAGTTTCATAGTATAAACCAATGTCTGCTGTTTAAAAGTCACGGAAGCATTAGGTACTTTATTCTTTTTCAAGTCCTTTATTTATGATTGTGATTATATGGTAAAATACTTGGCTACTGAAGATCATCTTATGCATTTCCAGTGCATGCTTAGCTCCATTTTCTTACATATATCCATCTGTCTTGTGAGCAAAATGAAATGTGGTTATTGTGGAGAAAATAGTCCATTATCGTAATTTAATAGTGCACTATGGTGAAATGTTCACATTCACAGAACCAGGATTGCACAGGTAATCTTTGGTCTGACATTTCCTTCCCTAACTTGGCGCTTAAATAAGGTTAGTTTAAAAATTTCTTAATAAACTTCTGATTTCATTTCTACTGCTGACCAAGTTGTTTCATTAGACTCACAGGCTTTCTACAGTACCTAGCTGCTTCACTTAGAGGTCAGACTACATGGTCCTGCATCCTCTACCACATAAGGGAAAAAATGGTTGTTAGTCCTCAGAAGTTAGCTAAAATACAAAAGGAAAACAGTGAATAATAAGGGACAGTATTATAGTGAGATGTATTCAGTGAGAATGTGAGATGATATCAATCAAAATGATAGTAGAGATTTATTACAATAGCAGGTTTAACTATTTTTCTTTCTTTTTTCCAACTTACTAGTCAAAGTTTACTTGTTTACCTTAATATGCTCATCTGCTGCTTTGCTCTTGCTATATAATGGTAATTGTATAGCAATTGGCTTGGCTTGTAATACTGAGTTTAACTCAGTTGCTTGGACTACCTTTCTTATCATGCGAAATACTTGCTTTCAGTTTAAAATTATCTAAATAGAATGTCTCTTTCATGATAAGCTTAGTTTCAGTGTTTTCATGCTCTCTTTCAACTCAGCATCAAAGTCTCATCTGCCTATTTTTCCTGACTAAATTCTGGATTGGTTGTAGCTAGATAAGTAACCACAACAACTCTTTATGTTTATCTTCATTCTTTGTAACAAAATAAAACCTTCTTTTTGAAACCTCATTGTTTGTTCATAAGTGGTCTAGATCAGTGTCTCTGGATATTATCTTAGTTCGATTAAGTTGAAGTACATGAATATCAGCACTAACTTGCATTCTCTGTTTTTGAAAAGAAAAATGGAAGGTCAGAGTTGTTGTTGTTGACATCCTTTGACACCTGCAGACTTAGAATCCTATGAGCTTTTTGTGATTGCTAGATGCAGTAAGTCTTGCTTGAGGGCAGAGAAGCTCTGGATAAATGCCCTCAAGGCCATGAAGGCTATTAGTGCAGTCAGGAATCTGGCTATAGGGCTGTAGGGTCATTGGTCGGTGTTAGCCTTCAGTGTCCAAACTGCTTATTGTCTGTACCTGTTTGGAGCACTTTGCCATACACAGCTCCACCATCACTCCAAACACATGACCCCTTCCTTAATGAAGGAATTATCTTTTCATGTTGCTGAATGTGTTAGTCTTTGTTTTCTACATAATAAAAATTGTAGTTGCATTTAAATCAGTTTTTGTCCACGTCTACTGTCTTCCCAAAAGCATTAGACAATGCATCTGCAATGGAGACATTCACAGTACAGGTCACAATACAGACTGTTCCTGTACGGAGATTTTCAGTCTGATTTTTCTCTGGAAATTAGGTATACTTTTTCCAGATTAGCATGTAGAACACTTTCTAACTGCAGTCCTTCTGCCTAAAAACGTTATGTGTTAGATTTATTTGACACCTTGTGTCAGTAGATGATTCCTAAGTGTTGTATTCCAGATTGATGTATTGCAGTTTGTTAATTTCTTTTTTTTTTTAATTAGAGTTCTAATTAGTGTTCTTCCAGTTAATGTACTGTTTTGTACGTGGTGGTTCTTTCAGTTGTCATGTGTCATTATTGGAAAATTTAGTTCTTATCTCTTTATTCACTCAAGTGTATATGTGCTAGACGTACCATCTTTATGATATGTAATGATTGTACATGACTGAACAATATCCTTTTTTCCCTCTCTCTCTGTCCTTTAAAACTATGTGCATTGCTATTGCAAAAATAAATCTGTGGAGTCGGTTTGATGTTTCTCTTTCTGGAACACTTTCTCTTCCTTCTGTTCTTAAATGTGTTTATGCTTACTGGATAGGCTAAAGCTAAAAAGAAACAAGTTATGTTTTTCTTACCATAATCCTTTTTCACTATCTAGCCTCTTAAACTGAAATGAGTAATAACTTCTTTCTCTTTTCTTTTTCCTTTAACAGAGCATGAAGGGAAAAAGTAAAAGTAGTCATGATCTCCTGAAGGATGATCCACATCTTAGCTCAGTTCCTGCTGTCAAAAGGTTAGTATGTGACTTCCAGTTTCTAGAACAGATCTACTTTCAATATGCTATACCTAATTATCAGCATATATACTCATTTAAGAAATGTCAATTCACATTACTTGTTAAAAAATGAAGAGTACCAGAGCTAGATCAGACCAAATATTTCTCTAACCCACTAAGCTGTCACCACCACTGGCCATCAGTGGATTCCTGGTAAAGAGTAAAAGTGGTGCAAATGTGAAGTTGATCTGAGAAGTCTCCCAGCCTCCAGCACCTTTCACCTCAGAGGACTGTCAGAGTTTGTTGTGGTTCATCTATTCAGTAGCCTTTAATAGAGCTCTCCTCAAAGTGTGTATTAAGTCTCTTGTAACATTGTTTTGATTCACACTGTCCTGTCCACTGCAGGAAGACATATCTCCCCTTTTTGTTCTGAACCTGGATGCTACTAGTGGCATTTCATAAATTCTAACTCTCATTCTGGAAGAGACAGTGAGCTGACAGTCCCTTTTATACCTCTCTTTACCACAATCCCTTCTTAGACTATCTCTTTCGTAGCCTAAACTTTTAAAGTTATGTAAATTTTCTTCATGTTGAAGATCTTCTTTGCTGTGATTATTCTAGAGCATTGTTTTTCCCAACCCTCTAACCCTGCTTATGCTTGAAAATACCTTTTTTTTCAGATCTAAAGAACAAACAAAATATCAGGTTAACCATAAATCTGTATGCTTGAATAAACTTGGTTTTCTCTGTTTATTTTTAGTACTTTATAAATTCTGATTTTAGCCACAGTTCAGTTATAAAGTGAGAAAATTCCATGAAAATGTGTTAACTCCCAAGAATTTGCTTATCTTAGAATCCTAGACTAGTTGGTTTGGAGGGAACCATTAAAATTTATCACATCCAACCCCCTGCAATGAGCAGGGACATCTTCAATTAGATCAGGTTGTGCAGAGCCCCATTCAGCCTGGCCTTGAACATTTTCAGGGGTGGAGCATTTTACCACCTCTTTGGGCAACCTGCTCCAATGTCTCACCATCCGCATCATGAAAACCATCATCCTTCTGTCTAGTCTGAATTTACAGTCTTCTGGTTTAAAACCACTGCCCTTTGTTCTTTCACAACGGGCCCTGCTAAAAAATCTGTCCCCGTCTTGCAGGCCCACATTAGGTATGTAAAGGCTTCATGCAATAAGGTGTCCCTGGAGTCTTCTCCAGGCTGAACAATCATGCCTTTCCCCATTGGAGAGGTGATCATCTTCATGGCTCTCCTCCAGAGTCCCTCCAGCAGGTCCGTGTCCTTCCTGTGCTGGGACCAGGGCTGATGCATCACTGCAGGTGGGGTCTCAGCAGAGCAGAGGGGCAGAATCCCCTCCTGCCCACTCTGCTTTGCATGCAGCCCAGACCACAATTGGCTTTCTGGGCTTCAGGTGTACATTGTTGGCTCATGTCCAGCTTTTCATCCACCCGCACCCCCAGGTCCCCCTTGCTGGGCTGCTCTCAGTCCTTTCATCCCCCTGTCTGTATTGATATCAGCAATTGTCCTGACCCAGATGCAGTACTTTATTAAATAATGTCATTGATTGCAACATTAATTGCAACACATCTAGACTTTCTTTAATGATCTTGATTACTTATTGATTTACTTTAGCACACTTCAAAGCCTTGACTTTTGAGGCTTTTTTAATGTTCCTTGGTTTTTCTCTAAAATAACTTCTTTTTAAATGTGGGCTGAAATGGTTCAAGGGCCCTTATTATTAGTTTGTGATAATTAATAGTGAGTGTATTAGCCTTAGTGTTTTCAAATAGATTTCTTTTTTAATTCACCAAGCTGTACGTGTATAAAAAATTTAAATCTTGATGTTAGGCTTAAGTATCAGTAAAATGCAGCTTCCAAAATATAAATTAGTTGCAATGAAATGCTACTAATTGTTTCATAAATGAGATCAAAAACACCTCAACTGAGTTTTGGTGGTTTTAGCTGTACATATTAGTGGTTTGCTTGAATAGCTTAAGTTATGGTTAAGATTTCTCCATTGTATGAATGCCCTTGTTTTTAGGCATTTCTAATTAGAAAATATTCTGATCATCAAATGATAGAAAATAATATTGATAATTTTATGATAAATACAAGGATGATATAAAGTAGTATGTTTACTAAAATTTCAGATGGCTAACAATTTTTTTTATGTAAGAAATGTTGGGTTTTAAACACTATTTTGAATCTCCTCTAGCACTTTAAAGTAGTTACTTTTTTTTTCTTTTAGTGAAGTGGCAAATGAAGAAAAGGATTTGAGTGAGGCAAGTATTATTTTATTACTAATAATTCTTTGTTTTTTACTGTGTGCAGATAAGATTTCCGTTGGGGAACAAATGTTGCTTTAGAGATCTTTAAGAACTAGCTCAAGTCAGATTTCTGGCAAAAGTGTGAAGGCTCTCTCTAAGCTCTAAGATTTGGCTATTCACAGCAGGGTAGAATTAGCATACCACCTGCTACCTTTTATAGAAACTGATGGTATTGTGTTTCAGTTAGTAGATTAGTTATATAGGAGTATGGGATATGGATTATGTACCACAGGGTGACAAACCACCAGGGTGATGCTTCTAAAATCAAGTTTGTCATGAATAATTATATAATTGAAATGTTCGAGGGTAAGTCTGCGAGTCATTGTCCTGTTTGAAAGATTTCTTCAAGAGAACAAAAACTCAGTCAATTAATAAATTGTAACAATTGTATTGTTGAAGACTGTCACCTCTGAAAGACATGGAATTTGAATAGTCAAGCAGTAACATTCATCTAAACACGGAGGCAATTTAAGTACAAGAAAGTTGTCATACATGGTGCAGGTAAGCATAAGCTTGTTGCCTGAAGTATGTCTCTGTCTCCGACTGTGGATCATGGGAGTACCCCTTTGAATTGCCATTGATATAAGGATGTAATATGTGACTAGGACTGTAATCTCCCATTCACCTAATTGAATCCTGGAAAGTATTGTTTTCTATATCTGCCCATTGTGCACAAGTGTTAACTACACTGTGTGTTGACACAGTGGAAGTAAAGGAAGGGCACAGTCTGTCCCATTTGTGTGCCTAAAAAAAAGCATCTGCATACACGCTTTTCCTGTTTTCACAAGGCATAGTATGAATTCAGGCTTTTTCACTCTTCTCCTTTGTAATTCCTGCTGTGCAGGAGCATTTTAGTGTCAGAAGGGTTTGGAGAATGCTATTTAATTAATATTTCTTCAGATTTTCATGTATCCCTTTCTTAAGCAAACTGGATTTGGGGAATATAGGACATGGATGTATTAGGATGAAGAATAAAAATTTAAATAAATATACCTAATTAAGCCAAAGTTGGAAATATGAAGGCTTTTTCTCTTTTTTTCCTGGAGAGGTGTTCTCTTAGATTTCATTACATTTAAGATTTTATCTAAGATCTAGCACATAAGGCAGTTACCTGGGTTTTGTGAAGTGGTACTAGTACTTTATAATCTCTCTTGGAGTTATTTTAGTTAGCACATCACTGGATCACTTTCGCATTTACACAGCTGCAACACATTGGTAGTTTTATAGCCAAACCTGGGAGCAAATAATTCTTCCAGATCTTCCCCCAGCCTACAAGCCCATAGCATGTAAGAGAAGTCCCTAAGCACCTGGCCTTGCTGTTCATGCTGTTAAATACCATCCTCTTTCTCTTACTGCAGTCCTCAAATTTGTACATTTAATTCTTTGAGAGAGCCTTTGCATTAGCAGTACCTCATAGCTATTTGTTCGGATTCTTTTTGTTCCCAAGTTGTAAATGAAAGCATTATATGAAATGTATCAAAAAAAAATTTTTCCCACCAGTGACATTTCTTTTCTGCACAATTTCTTTTCTTCTCCCTATTTGTCAGTCAGTTGCTGAACAGTAAGTTTCTTGCAGTACTATGTGTAGATAAAATTAGTTATCCACCCCTTGGTTCAGTAATCTCTTTAGATGGGAACATCATATTACATACAGTAGCCAGTAGTCATTCTGTCACAAAATATCTCATTACATTTTTATTTCCATATTAAAGAGGAGAATAGGGCAACTCCACCCGGCTAATAACAGGTAGAAGTAGTATAGCTCCACGCAGCTAATACCAGGAAGAAGTGTATAGCTTTCAGGCAGGCAGTTTTGCATTTCTGTGTCACATGGAGAACAACCATCAGCCAACAGAACAGCCACTTCCCTTTTGAGGTGCCATGCAGTTCAATATGGATTGTTGAATCTGTTTGTTAAATCTGTTTGTTGAGATCAGATGGACTTAATGAGAAAGAGAGAGACTGAAGGAGGAGACTGGGCAGGAGAAAAGAGTAGAGCTGCAGGAGGGAAAGCAGTTGAGGAGGAAGGGCATATCCTACTTTCTCAGTGTTTTTCTAGAAGAAAAATGATGAAATACTGTGCAAACTGGGGCTGATGGATGATTTGGGAAGTAGGGAATTTAGCCAAGTGGGACAAGTTGAACCATTTTGTCTTTTCAATTTTAACCCCCCTCCCATTACTCAGATGTCTGCAATTTTTAGCTAGCTTACTACTTAGCAAATGCTATTTGTTTAGAGTTGTCCATTTTTATTCCAGAAGTTCTCCTGTCCAATTAATTGCCTTTCAGTGAAATGCTTTTTCCTAAGCCCTAGTAAAATCTGCATCAGGAGTCTGTCTTTATTCTTACCTCTTAAAGACTTTGGATACAGTCCTGTCACTTTTTTTTTTGGACCTCCCCTGCTATTGAGGTCTGTAGTCACCCATCTCTCTGACAATTTATCATGTAAGCAAATCTTCTAGAAAGTTTCATTATCTCTTCTGTCAAACAATATCTTTCTGGTAAATTGAGGGAAATACTGATTCTGTTCCAGTTTTCCCCTGTTAAAAAGGAACAGACAAAACTCCTCCAACAACCTTTCATTCTTTTCATTGGCAAAATATTCAGCTGTTTTACTGTGATGGATATTCAGAGATTTCTTTCTTATTTCTGACTGGTCTTTTCTTATCTAAATCTTGAATCTAAGTGTCATAGTCTAAAGATTCCTAAACAGTGACTCCATTTCTGAAATCCAATTCTTGATTTTTCTCTTCAGTTCCTAAATTTTGCCTCTTGCTGCTTTTACTTTTTTTATCTTCTCCTCCTCCATGTTTATGGACATGGTCTTCATGCTACTTTTCCTCCTACCTGTGCGTCACACCCAGGACATGTACATGTTCTTCCTTCCCAAGTGCTTACATTCTGGCAATCTCCTGGATACAGCGAAGTCCTCCAGATTACTATTTCTAAGTGTCCTTTCTTTCTTTGGCTAAAATTAGAATCGTGGCGTCTTACACTTTCCTTCTGGTGATGAGCATCACACCGAAGTAAATGTGAAAATATGTACCACGTCATCTTCAAGCTGTCATTCTTAAGTTAAGGTTCATACAGACTCCCTTCTTCAACCAAGGAAATAGTCAAACTTAGATTCCTTGGTCTAGTCAGGCCACTTGCTCATTCTCCAACTCCCTTCCAGTGTCTTTGATCCAAGGAGCTTTATCCCCTTTTGCCTACCTGTGCTAGGCATGGAGGCCTGAGGCCTCTCCTTGGACCTCTGTAGCAAGCTGCAATGATTGATTCCACAGGTTTTCACAGCCTGTTTTGATCAGTTTAGTATTTGTCAGTTCCGTAACAGGAGCTGATTGGCTAACCTCTTCTATCCCATCATGGATGTAGTATAGCCATGTGGTAAGGAGTTAAGTTTTTCTTTCAGTGGGAAATGAAGGAAAAGTTTAGTGTATTGTCTCAATCAAATTTTGGATTCATGAACAATGGTACAGGTAATATCACACTGCTGTGATGTCATCTACAGACCTGTAAGAGTTAATAGTCTAGAATAGACTGGTTTAGTTTTTTTAACCCTACAGATAAGAAGTAATTTGTGTATGGAAAAGAAACTGTCATATTTGTGGTTTTTTGTTACCTCTGAAGCAAATAAGGATATAATTGTTTGAAAAGTTTGCTTTTTTCTTGGAAGAGATAATATTTATTAGAAAAAGATTTCCATATTTGTCATTCTGTACTGAAAAAAATCTAAAATTTTAAATCGATAAAGGATGAAGAGCATGATGAAGATGCTGATAGTGTAGAAGATGAAGCTACTAGTAATGAGAGATCTCAAATAAAGGAGCGCATTGCCAAGAAACTGAAAATTGATACAAGTGAAAATACTAAACAGCAACTTCAAGAGGAAGAAACCAAGACAGAAAGGAAGACAACTAGTCGCAGGTAAGAATTATGTTGTTTGATAGGTGTTTTTCTTTAGATTGTTTATAGTTTTGAGACTTTCATAATTTATTGATTCCCTTGTATGGGAGTTTTATTTTTCCCTGTGAGTTAGAAATAAAGTTTATTTTTATGTATTTGTCAGTCTTTACTTTGTCTTTCTTCTCAGTTTGTAAGATTGAGTTTAGCAGCTTCTTTATCTGTGTTAACACATAAGCAGTAACACATAGTAGCTGTCCACCACTGAGACTCACAGAAAGGAAAGTCATCCAGTGAAGTCTGGTATAACACAGTACTCATCCTTACAGTGTACCAGCTTTCCAGCACTGCAGCAGACACATCCGTTTTTTTTTACAGACATAAAAGCATGGATTCCAGTCATGTAATTTAGTTATGCCAGTGTTTGTGAACATTCCTTTCAACTCAGTTGATCCTTCTCCCCACTTTTTATACTGATCATGATGTCACATGGCCTGAAATACCTCTTTTGTCAACTAGGGCCACCTGTCCTGTCTGTGTCTCC